>CM019181.2:49344598-49409369 GCA_009739505.2 Apolygus lucorum
GGCCTTTGGTATCGATCTCGCAGTCGCTTCATAAACAAATGTTCTTGTCCATTACACCCAAAACCACTGCGGCAGAAACGTAACAATTTCTTCAAAGGTGGAAGTTTCGATAACCAGAACACTCACTAGAGACAGTGGCCGCCCTCTCAATGATGACACGAGGAACCCAGCCTTTGATCATCTGACCACCCATTAGCTTTTGACAACCAGCGGAATTGAAAAATAAATTCTCCCAAGATCTCGACCATCAACGTTCTTAGCGGTCCATTTCCAACACCAGCCAACCCAATACCATCTTCCATACTGCACCTGGGACTCCTTACACCACGATCAGTTGCTTTCACTCGCGAATCCCACTTCTGACACCAATGTTAACTTGCTAAATAACTTAATGCTGATAAATTCAGAAACAACGCATTCGCTTCAACTTCACAATCGGAATATCCTTTTATTGATTTTCAAATACCAAAAAATAAATCGTTATAGAAACATAAATTATTTCACATGTTCAAGTGTCACTGCAGTGACCTTCCCCACACTTCTCCCCTCCCTTCATCATAAGGGTTTAGTCGGTCATGGTGCACTACTCTTAATTTCCCTCTGGTTGTCTGATCCTGTAAACCACGTCATCAGGGCTTTGACTATCAGGCACGGGCCTTCCCAACTGCGCTGCAATTTCGGGTTAACCCGGTACGTCGTTGGGGGTTGTAAAACCATACTTTGTCGCCTTCTTGGTACTTCCAAGCCCGCACTTTAGATCGTAGCGTTTCCTCATTTTTCAGCTTTCACTGTAATCGTTTCGGCTGCCTCGTGAACTTTCTTAATCTTGCTTGAAATTTCGACGTATTCAGGCCCCGAAGTTTCCCCAGGGTGCGTTCCCAATAGCATATGTACTGGCAGGTGTAGCTCACGCCCGAACATTAACCGCGCTGGAGAAAAACCCGTGCTAGCATGCTCAGATGCTCGGTAGGCTAACATAGCCACAGGTAACTGCTCGTCCCAATCATCCTGGGCTTCAGAAACCATCTTGGCTAACAGTTGCCGGATTGTTCGATTCAGCCGCTCTACCAAACCATCACTCTGGGGATGCAGTGGAGTAGCTCTCGTTTTCACAGCACCCAACAGTTTTGCGACCCCCTGAAATACTCCCCTTCGAAGCTTCTCCCTTGGTCCGAGTGGATCTTGGGGTACGCCAAATCTACTTACGATGTGATCCACCAAGGCTCTGGCAACAGTCTCTGAAGTTTGATCAGGGAGAGGAATCGCTCAGGCCACTTGGTAAAATAGTCTTGGAAGGTGAGGATATAGCGATTCCCTCTTTTAGTCAGTGGCCATGGCCCCATCAGATCGATGCCTACACGCTCAAAAGGCACCCCTGAGTGCCTGATCTTCAACGCTGCTCGCCTTGTTGTCTGAGACCTTTCTTTGCATGTTGGCAGGAGAGACACCAATCGTGCACATCCCGGTGTACTCCTACCCAATAAAATTTGTCCCGTAACAGCTTGGCTGTCTTATGCTCTGCAAAGTGCCCTAACTCATGAACTTCCTCCCATATTCTCTTCTTCCAAACCTCTGGAACAACCAGCTGCTGTGTCACTTGCAGACCATCAGGGCTTTCCCACCTCCTGTACAGGCATCCTTTTCAAGGAACAGAGAATCAAAAAGGGACCAGTAAACCTTCACCTCTCGTCCCTGACCCGTTATATATTCCTTCAATGGACGCTTACCTGCTTCCAGCCACTGAATGATCATCTTTAAGGTGGGAATCTTGTCTCTTGAACTTCTCTGCATTCGTCCAGTTTGTCCAACTCTCAAGCTTGCATCTGGCAACACTAGGATCTTCTAGCTCATCTTTATTCCCGAGATGCACAGTAGCGACAACCCTGAGGCAAACAAGGTCGTCGTGAGAGGGCATCAGCATTACCATGTGATTTTCCTGGCCTATACATACCTCAGGCGAATATGGGGCAATCTGTTCCAACCAAGGGCCATTTGACCATCTGGATTCCGGAAGTTCATGAGCCATTTCAAGGACGCATGGTCTGTCCTTACTTGTAGTGGATGTCATTGTCAAGTCCATAATCGGCAAAATGCTTATTGCCTTAACTATTGCCAATAACTCTTTTCTAGTTACGCAATAGTTGCGTCAGGTCTGGTCAAACAACAGCTGTAGTATGATATCACTTTCTCTTGCCCGTCTGAATTTGGGATAGTGTAGCTCCGACTGCAACATTGCTACAATCCGCGTTCAATTATAAATGGGGACTTGGCTGCACATGCCCAAGAACTGGAGCCTGAGACAACAAGCGCTTCATTACCTTGAACGTTTGATCAGCCCGCTCAGTCCAGCGAATGGTATTGCATTCTGTACTTCATACAAGGGTTCATTATAGTTGAAAAATTCTTTTATAAAACCACGGTAGTAGGTACACAACCCTGTGAATGATCTGACTTCATGTACACTGGTCGGAGTGGGCCATTCTGTAACAGCCTGAACCTTTGCTGGATCGGTATGGAGTCCCTCCTCCGAATATAGTGTCCTAAGTACTTGACAGATCGTTGAAGAAGCGACATTTCTTGGTATTAAGTTTCATTCCTGTTCTCTTAATATCAGAAAAATCTCTCTCAGATGTTTCATTTGGCTCTGGAAGTTATGAGTGTGGAGCAGCACATCATCAATATACACGCTCGCAACTCCTTTGCCCAATACATCTTTCAACAGAGTAGTCATCGTTCTTTGAAAAGTTGCTGGCGCATTGCAGAGGCCAAAAGGCATGACTCTGAACTGCCAGAGGCCTGATGGCGTGCAAAAACGCAGATTTCTCCCTATCCTTTCTTCGAGGGGAATCTGCCAATACCCACTGCAGAAGTCTAGCGTTGAAAACCAAGTGCAACCTTCAACTCCTCTTAGCAATTCGTCAACTTGGGTAATGGGTGTGCATCTTTTCGCGTTACCTCATTCAAACGACGGTAATCTATGCAGAAACGTGTACTGCCGTCTTTCTTTGGAGTTAAAACTATCGGGCTTGCCCACGAACTCTCCGAGGGTTCGACAACTCCCGCTCGTACCATTTCAGCTATCAATTCATCCACCAGTGGTTCTTGGTAGGTGGCAACCTCCTGGGTGATTGACGAATTGGAGAGCTACACTCACTCGATGCGGTGGGAGGTACTTTGGCAGCCCCACAAAGAGCTAGCTTTTCAGTAAAAACATCCTGAATTCCAACAAAAGTTCTGCAAGAAGTGTCTTCTGCAATGAATCCAACTCACCACTAGATCTTTCAAGCAAACACTTCAAGGCGTCATTCAGTTTGTTATCGTCCCTATAAGCTATACTTCTCACCTTTGTGCTCCTGCTTAAACCTTCTACCGGAAACCCGATCATAACCTATCTGAAGCCAGCCGTCTCTCAGGTTAATGATTACTCTTATGCTTCAAAAGAAAATCGAGTCCTAGTAGACACGGTCCTTTATTGCAGCAACAGTGACTCTATGTGTGTGAGAGGTACCTGGGGCTAAGGATATTGCGGTATCTTGTACTCCTTCAACAGTTATCGGGTCCCCATTTGCAGAAACAAAGTGATACTAGAGGACTACCCTCAGCAGGTTCTACTCCCAAGTCATTTCTCACCACTGTAACTGCAGCCCCTGTATCGATCACCAAGTCGCAAGGCCGCCCCCCTACTGCTCCTCGTACTTTCATTGTTGGGCCTCTACCAATTCCTAAAATGGGCTTTGATACCTCTCGCACCGTTCTACGCCCTCCTAGATCGGCACTGAGTCGTTTCCCGGTGATTTATTTTTACAGGAACAAGGGCACGAGCATGTTCTATATCGCTTTCTCTCTGTACAACCCCTACTGTAATGCCCTTCCTTTTTACAATTGAAACAGGTAACCTTACCTCTCTCCTGGCTCGGATCCTGAAAAACTTTTGCTTGTCTCACGGCCTCTTCCTCCTCTTCGTCTCGGCAGCCATAGTCGAGCTCCACTTGGCGTACAGGGAGTCGTGAGCTTGCAGCACTCAGGAGATTTGCTTCCAACCGTTAGAGCAAAAGCTAAGGCTTCCTGGACCGTCGTTGCTGGGCATCCTAAGACTTGTTCTCGAAGGCGGTCATGCGAGATTCCATGACAGAACTGAGGAAGAGCCAATGCCTCCACAGTAACTTGAAGTGCTCCAGGGAGGGCCCTCCGGGCAAGCATTTCCACATCAGCTGCAAACGTAGTGAGGTCTTCCTTCGGTAACTGCCTACGATTCCTCAGCTTGCTCATATATAAATGCTCCTGGCCTTCTCCTCCATATCGCCGTTTTAGAGCTGCCATCATATCCGTGAAAGTTGGTTCCTCAGGCAGTAAAGATATTAAGGTTAGCGCTGGACCTTTCAGTGCAGCCACTAAATGCCCCTCTTTCTCGACCTCATCTACCCATCCATTCACGCGACATACCCTCTGGAATTGAAAGGCAAAATCCTGCCAGGGTGTCGAACCATCGAATGGTGCTAGGCGAACTGTACAATTTCTCGCCGCCAGCGGCTGACGGAGGTCTGACGGAGGCCCACGCACGTTCACTGAAGTCTGGGGAGTAACTGAAACTCCACCTGAACCTGTTTGTGAGGCGATTGTAAGATGGGTCATGATCTGATCAACCTGTCTCTGCAATTGTGCTATAGACTCAGCCAAATCTGGCTCAACATCAGCTTGACGTCGTGTACGTGGCATAATCCCTTTCTTCTTCGACACCGCTACCTAGGTAGACTCGGAAACAAATGATGTGACAAGAATTCTTAAAATTTTTTCATTGATTACCTAGGACATTTTGGTCATAACTCTATTAATACTTCCAATACCCCACAAAAAACTCCGCTGTTGATTACATTTAAAATTACAATTTAGTTTTGGTTACTCCAGTGACACTTTGGAATAACTGTGGAGTTCAGAGATGTTTTAGGTGACCCTAGTGACACCATGGTCCAATTAGGGTTAATAAGATGAGAAATAAGGGTGATAAGATGTTCAAACGCTAGGAGGTGTTTGTGGACCTCGAGTGTAACAAAAAAGTTCCTCCTAAAAGTTCCGCCTGTCCGATTCTAAAATGTAAGGAAGAAAATTTCTTCTATTTGATAGAAGAATTTATGTTTTTTCAAAACGCGTCTAAAAACCAACCACAATTTTCACAATTATTGATTAAAAGCAAATTAAAAAACACCAGTGAAAAGCTCATTAAATTTCCTTAACCCTTAACTTGGCAATGTAGCCAATCAAGAATAATAAATCAGTATTTTAACCTAATTCCTTGGCATTAATGAAGGTTCTGACTACATGCAATAATATTGCATATTATGTCCATCATTATCTTGGCAATGTAACTTGAAGCAGAATTTGTAAAATGGCCCATGCTACCGGGAACTTGGAAATGTACCAACATTTGTAAATTTGACTGTTGCCAAGGCCTAAGCCATAATGATTTTTTAAAGGCATTTTTCTTTGGTTTCTGAAAGTATGAGGCATCAATAACAAGAATTTTATTGGAGCGATTGGTCTTCCTGCATTTTTCTTGCCAAGGAAAACATAACTTTCCGAGATTCTCATTCAATTCTTGTAAGCACAACAAATGCTAAACTTTGGAAATTTTTAAATTGTAGAAAATTTGTCTTTGAGCTAACGAATTTCTTTTACCAATCTAAACTGTGCGGATTTCACTAAAACTTCCTTTCAACGTTATAGTAAAACTCGGCGCTTCGCCCCCTGCACCCCCGGATGATTTCCGCTTAGAGCCTAATGGCTAAAATGTGACATAACTTGAAAAGGTTTTTGCTCCCTCTCCCTCTTTATCTTTCTTCCACTGTAATATTTAAGATACCTCCTTATTCATAATAACATCAGGTTGTCAAGCATATTTGTCGTCAAGCATATGATAAATCATAGCGCTACTATCCTGTCGCTTTTTCCTGTCGCTTTTTACTGTCGATTTTAACCTTGAAAAGGTTTTAGCGATGGGACCCCCCGCCGAAAAACGATAGGAAAAATCGACAGTAAGAAGCGACAGGAAAAAGCGACAGGAAAGTAGCGCTATGATTTATCATATGCTTGACGACAAATATGCTTGACAACCTGATGTTATTATGAATAAGGAGGTATCTTAAATATTACAGTGGAAGAAAGATAAAGAGGGAGAGGGAGGACAACACTCAACAGAAGAAAAAAATAACCACACAGTAATCCGTTTTAGACCATTCTGAATCCAAATCCGCGAAAAAAACCATAGGTGTATGTCTGTGTGTGTGTGTGTGTGTGTGTGACAAAATCTTGTGTCGTCTGCACAGCCCTTAGGTAGTTCTCAACCGATTTTCCTGGTTCTTTTTTTTTCGACGCGGAAAACTATCTAGTTGTGCACTACGTCGCCAGAATTTCGAATTTTGCCTTTTAAGGGGGGGAAAGGGGGGGTTAATGCTCAAAAAACGTGCGTTTTTGGGCATAATCTTGTGTCGTCTGCCCAGGCCTTAGTTCTCAACCGATTTTTGTGGTTCTTTTTTTCATCGACGCGGAAAACTATCTAGTTGTGCACTACGGCGTCGGAGTTTTGAATTTTGCTCTTTAAGGGGGGGAAAGGGGGGGTTAATGCTCGAAAAACGTGCGTTTTTGGGCATAATCTTGTGTACTCTGGCCAGGCCTCAGTTCTCAACCGATTTTTGTGGTTCTTTTTTTCATCGACGCGGAAAACTATCTAGTTGTGCACTACGGCGTCGGAGTTTTGAATTTTGCTCTTTAAGGGGGGGAAAGGGGGGGTTAATGCTTTAAAAACGTGCGTTTGCGGGGGGTAATCTTGTAAAATCTGCCAGGCCTCAATTTCCAACCGATTTGCGTGTTTCTTTTTTTGTTTGACTCAAATAACTTCCGAGTAGTACATGATTTTACCAGAGTACCAAAATTCGCAAGGGGAGGGGGCAAGTGGGGGATAATATTCACAAAATATCCGATTTTTCAATATTTCGGTTCCTTTACTGCTTACTAATTGTACCCAACCTTTGAAATTGAGGAAAAGTTCTCATTATACCTCTGGATTTTCATGAATTATTCTCTGTGCCACCATGGAGCTAATAGTGGTGCCACCATGGTGCCAGGACACCATAAACCGCATATTTCGTGGGATTTTTTTGTGTTTCACCTTGAATACGGACGTTAACCTCGACGGACTGCTTATTAAAACTAATAGATGAAACTTCAATGTTAAGACGTATTTCCGCTTTGGTGTCAGACTGGCACCATTGGTGAGTTGAAGGGGGGGGGGGGGGAGGTGAACTCCAATTCGCATGTTGGGTATGGTAGATCATGGATTTCAAAATGCTCTTCAGATTCGAGGCTCCCATGCCGCTAGAAATGTTATGGTGGATAATGGTGAGGGGGGAGGGGGGGTCAGTATTTCTTATCTAAAGTAATAAATAAATTACATCGAGTGAAACAGTTTTATCGCTTACCAGCTGGTTAAACTTATCTAATGCTTATCCAATGGGATGTCCCCTCGAATGCATGCATTACTATGCATGCATTAGTATTCATGGTCTGATTCGATCGTCGAATCGTCGTATATCGAATCGTCGTAAACTCGAGGGTCTCATGAGGCTCCCACATTTTCTCCCGTCGAATCGTCGAAAATCGAATTGTGAGTAGCGCTCCTTGCGGCATCAGACGATAACCAAGTCAGTGTCAAAAGAACCGCATGTTCATTAATTTCCTTTTAGTTAAAATATGAGAATACCCCAGAGGTTCCTAATAAAACCATTAACAAAGTTCCTAGTACACGAACGAAAAAATCTACGGCTAGAATTAAAACATATTGTTTAGTAATGCATGCATTCCAGGGGACGTCCCATTGGATAAGCATTAGATCAGTTTAACCAGTTGTTAGGTGATAAAACTGTTTCACTCGATGTAATTTATTTATTACCTACTTTAGGCAAGAAATACTGCCCCCCCCCCCCCACCATTATCCACCTTAACATTTCTAGTGGCATGGGAGCCTCGAATCTGAAGAGCATTTTAAAATCCATGATCTACGATACCCAACATGCGATTTCGAGTTCCCCCCCCCCCCCCCCCACCACCACCACCCCAACGCCAACAATGGTGCCAGTCTGGCACCAAAGCGGAATTACATCGTAACATTGAACTTTCATCTGTTAGTTTTAGTAGGCGGTCAGTCGAGGTTCACATCCGTATTCAAGGTGAAACACACAAAAAAAAAAAAAAAAAAAAAAAAAAACACGAAATATGCGGTTTATGGTGTCCTGGCACCATGGTGGCACCACTATTAGTTCCATGGTGGCACAGAGAATAATTCATGAAAATCCGGAGGTATAATGAGAATTTTTCCTCAATTTCAAAGCTTGGGGACAGTTAGTAAGCAGTAAAAGAACCGAAATATTGAAAAATCGGATATTTTGTGAATATTATCCCCCCACTCGCCCCCTCCCCTTGCGAATTTTGGTACTCGGGTGAAATTATGTACAACTCGGAAGTTATTTGAGTCAAACAAAAAAAGAAACACGCAAATCGGTTGGAAATTGAGGCCAGGGCAGAGTTTACAAGATTACGCCCGCAAACGCACGTTTTTTTAAGCATTAACCCCCCCTTTCCCCCCCTTAAAAAGCAAAATTCGAAATTCCGGCGCCGTAGTGCACAACTAGATAGTTTTCCGCGTCGATGAAAAAAAGAACCACAAAAATCGGTTGAGAACTAAGGCCTGGGCAGACGACACAAGATTTTGTTACACACACACACACACACACACACACACACACACACACACACACACACACACACACACATATACGCGCCCGGCCCCCGTTTGTGGTCAAGGGCGCCTTATGGTCATTTTTGACATTTTGAGTTACATACACCATGATACTCCCTGATGTCTGAAACGGATAAATAACCAACCCCCACCCTCTTACACTCCGACATTTATACACTCCGTTTCGGATTTCCACCGCACAACTGGTCATTAGGGGTCTTTCCACCATCACTTCTGGTCATTGTGTATAAAACGCAACTGGTCCTTACACTCCGTGCTCTGAATCCCACAATCAAAGGTGGTCACTGATTTCCCGTTTCGGATTTTCACCGCGCTTCTGGTCCTTTTGAGGTGCCAACTGGTCATCAGACCCCCGAATTTGCCTCAGAGAGTGACGTCACAAGGTAATACTTTCAGGCCTTTATTTTCAAAGGGGTGTAGCACATGGCGTCCTCAATAATATTGAGGTTGATATTATCAACTTAATTTTTCCGTATTTGTATTGCTCTTGGTTAAATAATATTGAAACCATCTGCCAATGAAGTGGAATGTATTCATAAATATGCTAAACAGTGGGCGTAGCACATAGCTTCCTACTCTTCCGGTTTTCGAGGATTTCTCGTGTTTTTTTCCACGTTAACATTTACGTATTATATGGGGAAGATTTTTCTGCATTTAGGGCTACTACATCTTTTACCCCCACCCCAAACATAAGTGTGTTAGGTATGTTAAATCCAAATCCTCATAAAAAATCGTGTAGGTACTTTTTGGAAACAGGGTGATCAGGAGATTCACATTTTGGTAGAATTACATTTTTTACCCCCACCCTAACATACAGTATGTTAGGTATGCTAGTACCAAATCCTCGACATAAAAAATCGTGTAGGTACTTTTTGGAAACAGGGTGATCAGGGGATTCACATTTTGGTAGAATTACATTTTTTACCCCCACCCTAACATACAGTATGTTAGGTATGCTAGTACCAAATCCTCGACATAAAAAATCGTGTAGGTACTTTTTGGAAACAGGGTGATCAGGGGATTCACATTTTGGTAGAATTACATTTTTTACCACCACCCTAACATACAGTATGTTAGGCATGCTAGTACCAAATCCTCCACATAAAAAATCGTGTAGGTATTTATTGGAAACAGGGTGATCAGAAGATTCACATTTTGGTAGAATGACATTTTTTACCACTACCCTAACATACAGTATGTTAGGTGGGTATGTTAGATCCAAATCCTCCTCATAAAAAATCGTGTAGGTACTTTTTGGAAACAGGGTGATCAGGAGATTCACATTTTGGTAGAATTACATTTTTTACCCCCACCCTAACATACAGTATGTTAGGTATGCTAGTACCAAATCCTCGACATAAAAAATCGTGTAGGTACTTTTTGGAAACAGGGTGATCAGGGGATTCACATTTTGGTAGAATTACATTTTTTACCCCCACCCTAACATACAGTATGTTAGGTATGCTAGTACCAAATTCTCCACATAAAAAATCGTGTAGGTACTTTTTGGAAACAGGGTGATCAGGAGATTCACATTTTGGTAGAATTACATTTTTTACCACTACCCTAACATACAGTATGTTAGGTAGGTATGTTAGATCCAAATCCTCGACATAAAAAATCGTGTAGGTACTTTTTGGAAACAGGGTGATCAGGAGATTCACATTTTGGTAGAATTACATTTTTTACCCCCACCCTAACATACAGTATGTTAGGTATGCTAGTACCAAATCCTCGACATAAAAAATCGTGTAGGTACTTTTTGGAAACAGGGTGATCAGGGGATTCACATTTTGGTAGAATTACATTTTTTACCCCCACCCTAACATACAGTATGTTAGGTATGCTAGTACCAAATCCTCGACATAAAAAATCGTGTAGGTACTTTTTGGAAACAGGGTGATCAGGGGATTCACATTTTGGTAGAATTACATTTTTTACCACCACCCTAACATACAGTATGTTAGGCATGCTAGTACCAAATCCTCCACATAAAAAATCGTGTAGGTATTTATTGGAAACAGGGTGATCAGAAGATTCAAATTTTGGTAGAATGACATTTTTTACCACTACCCTAACATACAGTATGTTAGGTGGGTATGTTAGATCCAAATCCTCCTCATAAAAAATCGTGTAGGTACTTTTTGGAAACAGGGTGATCAGGAGATTCACATTTTGGTAGAATTACATTTTTTACCCCCACCCTAACATACAGTATGTTAGGCATGCTAGTACCAAATCCTCCACATAAAAAATCGTGTAGGTACTTTTTGGAAACAGGGCGATCAGAAGATTCACATTTTGGTAGAATTACATTTTAGCGAATTTTCAAAGAAAATGAAGCTATTGCAATGGCCTCAAAATTTTTAGAATCGACTTTTTCGAAAAATTTTCACACTGAAATCCGTTTTGGAACATTCTGAAACGATCCCTGAAGTTTTTCCAAAAATCATATGTATATATATATATATATATATATGTGTCATTCCGGACGATAACTTGAGTAATTGTTTAAAAATTTTTTTTTAGTTTTTGCCAAAATGTTTGTAACAACAAACCATAGGTCAAGTTCGTTAACCAGCAATTTTGGACAATCCAAAGTGGTCCAAAATTCAAAAAAACTCCAAAAAAATGGGTTTTTCCCGTTTTTTGAGGTTTTTACATTGAAAATCATGGTAATTTATGGTATATTCGGATTCAGCACAAAATTTCTGATATGAATGCTTTTTTCAAAATGAAAATTGTCCAAAATTAAGAAAAGTTTGTAGCTATATATATATATAATGAATACGTGCGTATATTTGTTGTAACCAGAAATGCAGTAGCCGTGTGGGTACTCTATGAGTTCGTAGAGACGACTAGAACATGAATATGGACTCCTAAGATCTTCAAAGCATACCCAGCAATAATTTGCAGCATGTTATTAGCGAATTTTCAAAGAAAATGAAGCTATTGCAATGGCCTCAAAATTTTTAGAATCGACTTTTTCGAAAAATTTTCACACTGAAATCCGTTTTGGAACATTCTGAAACGATCCCTGAAGTTTTTCCAAAAATCATATGTATATATATATATATATATATGTGTCATTCCGGACGATAACTTGAGTAATTGTTTAAAAATTTTTTTTTAGTTTTTGCCAAAATGTTTGTAACAACAAACCATAGGTCAAGTTCGTTAACCAGCAATTTTGGACAATCCAAAGTGGTCCAAAATTCAAAAAAACTCCAAAAAAATGGGTTTTTCCCGTTTTTTGAGGTTTTTACATTGAAAATCATGGTAATTTATGGTATATTCGGATTCAGCACAAAATTTCTGATATGAATGCTTTTTTCAAAAATGAAAATTGTCCAAAATTAAGAAAAGTTTGTAGCTATATATATATATAATGAATACGTGCGTATATTTGTTGTAACCAGAAATGCAGTAGCCGTGTGGGTACTCTATGAGTTCGTAGAGACGACTAGAACATGAATATGGACTCCTAAGATCTTCAAAGCATACCCAGCAATAATTTGCAGCATGTTATTAGCGAATTTTCAAAGAAAATGAAGCTATTGCAATGGCCTCAAAATTTTTAGAATCGACTTTTTCGAAAAATTTTCACACTGAAATCCGTTTTGGAACATTCTGAAACGATCCCTGAAGTTTTTCCAAAAATCATATGTATATATATATATATATATATATGTGTCATTCCGGACGATAACTTGAGTAATTGTTTAAAAATTTTTTTTTAGTTTTTGCCAAAATGTTTGTAACAACAAACCATAGGTCAAGTTCGTTAACCAGCAATTTTGGACAATCCAAAGTGGTCCAAAATTCAAAAAAACTCCAAAAAAATGGGTTTTTCCCGTTTTTTGAGGTTTTTACATTGAAAATCATGGTAATTTATGGTATATTCGGATTCAGCACAAAATTTCTGATATGAATGCTTTTTTCAAAAATGAAAATTGTCCAAAATTAAGAAAAGTTTGTAGCTATATATATATATAATGAATACGTGCGTATATTTGTTGTAACCAGAAATGCAGTAGCCGTGTGGGTACTCTATGAGTTCGTAGAGACGACTAGAACATGAATATGGACTCCTAAGATCTTCAAAGCATACCCAGCAATAATTTGCAGCATGTTATTAGCGAATTTTCAAAGAAAATGAAGCTATTGCAATGGCCTCAAAATTTTTAGAATCGACTTTTTCGAAAAATTTTCACACTGAAATCCGTTTTGGAACATTCTGAAACGATCCCTGAAGTTTTTCCAAAAATCATATGTATATATATATATATATATATATGTGTCATTCCGGACGATAACTTGAGTAATTGTTTAAAAATTTTTTTTTAGTTTTTGCCAAAATGTTTGTAACAACAAACCATAGGTCAAGTTCGTTAACCAGCAATTTTGGACAATCCAAAGTGGTCCAAAATTCAAAAAAACTCCAAAAAAATGGGTTTTTCCCGTTTTTTGAGGTTTTTACATTGAAAATCATGGTAATTTATGGTATATTCGGATTCAGCACAAAATTTCTGATATGAATGCTTTTTTCAAAAATGAAAATTGTCCAAAATTAAGAAAAGTTTGTAGCTATATATATATATAATGAATACGTGCGTATATTTGTTGTAACCAGAAATGCAGTAGCCGTGTGGGTACTCTATGAGTTCGTAGAGACGACTAGAACATGAATATGGACTCCTAAGATCTTCAAAGCATACCCAGCAATAATTTGCAGCATGTTATTAGCGAATTTTCAAAGAAAATGAAGCTATTGCAATGGCCTCAAAATTTTTAGAATCGACTTTTTCGAAAAATTTTCACACTGAAATCCGTTTTGGAACATTCTGAAACGATCCCTGAAGTTTTTCCAAAAATCATATGTATATATATATATATATATATGTGTCATTCCGGACGATAACTTGAGTAATTGTTTAAAAATTTTTTTTTAGTTTTTGCCAAAATGTTTGTAACAACAAACCATAGGTCAAGTTCGTTAACCAGCAATTTTGGACAATCCAAAGTGGTCCAAAATTCAAAAAAACTCCAAAAAAATGGGTTTTTCCCGTTTTTTGAGGTTTTTACATTGAAAATCATGGTAATTTATGGTATATTCGGATTCAGCACAAAATTTCTGATATGAATGCTTTTTTCAAAAATGAAAATTGTCCAAAATTAAGAAAAGTTTGTAGCTATATATATATATAATGAATACGTGCGTATATTTGTTGTAACCAGAAATGCAGTAGCCGTGTGGGTACTCTATGAGTTCGTAGAGACGACTAGAACATGAATATGGACTCCTAAGATCTTCAAAGCATACCCAGCAATAATTTGCAGCATGTTATTAGCGAATTTTCAAAGAAAATGAAGCTATTGCAATGGCCTCAAAATTTTTAGAATCGACTTTTTCGAAAAATTTTCACACTGAAATCCGTTTTGGAACATTCTGAAACGATCCCTGAAGTTTTTCCAAAAATCATATGTATATATATATATATATATATGTGTCATTCCGGACGATAACTTGAGTAATTGTTTAAAAATTTTTTTTTAGTTTTTGCCAAAATGTTTGTAACAACAAACCATAGGTCAAGTTCGTTAACCAGCAATTTTGGACAATCCAAAGTGGTCCAAAATTCAAAAAAACTCCAAAAAAATGGGTTTTTTCCCGTTTTTTGAGGTTTTTACATTGAAAATCATGGTAATTTATGGTATATTCGGATTCAGCACAAAATTTCTGATATGAATGCTTTTTTCAAAAATGAAAATTGTCCAAAATTAAGAAAAGTTTGTAGCTATATATATATATAATGAATACGTGCGTATATTTGTTGTAACCAGAAATGCAGTAGCCGTGTGGGTACTCTATGAGTTCGTAGAGACGACTAGAACATGAATATGGACTCCTAAGATCTTCAAAGCATACCCAGCAATAATTTGCAGCATGTTATTAGCGAATTTTCAAAGAAAATGAAGCTATTGCAATGGCCTCAAAATTTTTAGAATCGACTTTTTCGAAAAATTTTCACACTGAAATCCGTTTTGGAACATTCTGAAACGATCCCTGAAGTTTTTCCAAAAATCATATGTATATATATATATATATATGTGTCATTCCGGACGATAACTTGAGTAATTGTTTAAAAATTTTTTTTTAGTTTTTGCCAAAATGTTTGTAACAACAAACCATAGGTCAAGTTCGTTAACCAGCAATTTTGGACAATCCAAAGTGGTCCAAAATTCAAAAAAACTCCAAAAAAATGGGTTTTTCCCGTTTTTTGAGGTTTTTACATTGAAAATCATGGTAATTTATGGTATATTCGGATTCAGCACAAAATTTCTGATATGAATGCTTTTTTCAAAAATGAAAATTGTCCAAAATTAAGAAAAGTTTGTAGCTATATATATATATAATGAATACGTGCGTATATTTGTTGTAACCAGAAATGCAGTAGCCGTGTGGGTACTCTATGAGTTCGTAGAGACGACTAGAACATGAATATGGACTCCTAAGATCTTCAAAGCATACCCAGCAATAATTTGCAGCATGTTATTAGCGAATTTTCAAAGAAAATGAAGCTATTGCAATGGCCTCAAAATTTTTAGAATCGACTTTTTCGAAAAATTTTCACACTGAAATCCGTTTTGGAACATTCTGAAACGATCCCTGAAGTTTTTCCAAAAATCATATGTATATATATATATATATATATGTGTCATTCCGGACGATAACTTGAGTAATTGTTTAAAAATTTTTTTTTAGTTTTTGCCAAAATGTTTGTAACAACAAACCATAGGTCAAGTTCGTTAACCAGCAATTTTGGACAATCCAAAGTGGTCCAAAATTCAAAAAAACTCCAAAAAAATGGGTTTTTCCCGTTTTTTGAGGTTTTTACATTGAAAATCATGGTAATTTATGGTATATTCGGATTCAGCACAAAATTTCTGATATGAATGCTTTTTTCAAAAATGAAAATTGTCCAAAATTAAGAAAAGTTTGTAGCTATATATATATATAATGAATACGTGCGTATATTTGTTGTAACCAGAAATGCAGTAGCCGTGTGGGTACTCTATGAGTTCGTAGAGACGACTAGAACATGAATATGGACTCCTAAGATCTTCAAAGCATACCCAGCAATAATTTGCAGCATGTTATTAGCGAATTTTCAAAGAAAATGAAGCTATTGCAATGGCCTCAAAATTTTTAGAATCGACTTTTTCGAAAAATTTTCACACTGAAATCCGTTTTGGAACATTCTGAAACGATCCCTGAAGTTTTTCCAAAAATCATATGTATATATATATATATATATATATGTGTCATTCCGGACGATAACTTGAGTAATTGTTTAAAAATTTTTTTTTAGTTTTTGCCAAAATGTTTGTAACAACAAACCATAGGTCAAGTTCGTTAACCAGCAATTTTGGACAATCCAAAGTGGTCCAAAATTCAAAAAAACTCCAAAAAAATGGGTTTTTCCCGTTTTTTGAGGTTTTTACATTGAAAATCATGGTAATTTATGGTATATTCGGATTCAGCACAAAATTTCTGATATGAATGCTTTTTTCAAAAATGAAAATTGTCCAAAATTAAGAAAAGTTTGTAGCTATATATATATATAATGAATACGTGCGTATATTTGTTGTAACCAGAAATGCAGTAGCCGTGTGGGTACTCTATGAGTTCGTAGAGACGACTAGAACATGAATATGGACTCCTAAGATCTTCAAAGCATACCCAGCAATAATTTGCAGCATGTTATTAGCGAATTTTCAAAGAAAATGAAGCTATTGCAATGGCCTCAAAATTTTTAGAATCGACTTTTTCGAAAAATTTTCACACTGAAATCCGTTTTGGAACATTCTGAAACGATCCCTGAAGTTTTTCCAAAAATCATATGTATATATATATATATATATATATGTGTCATTCCGGACGATAACTTGAGTAATTGTTTAAAAATTTTTTTTTAGTTTTTGCCAAAATGTTTGTAACAACAAACCATAGGTCAAGTTCGTTAACCAGCAATTTTGGACAATCCAAAGTGGTCCAAAATTCAAAAAAACTCCAAAAAAATGGGTTTTTCCCGTTTTTTGAGGTTTTTACATTGAAAATCATGGTAATTTATGGTATATTCGGATTCAGCACAAAATTTCTGATATGAATGCTTTTTTCAAAAATGAAAATTGTCCAAAATTAAGAAAAGTTTGTAGCTATATATATATATAATGAATACGTGCGTATATTTGTTGTAACCAGAAATGCAGTAGCCGTGTGGGTACTCTATGAGTTCGTAGAGACGACTAGAACATGAATATGGACTCCTAAGATCTTCAAAGCATACCCAGCAATAATTTGCAGCATGTTATTAGCGAATTTTCAAAGAAAATGAAGCTATTGCAATGGCCTCAAAATTTTTAGAATCGACTTTTTCGAAAAATTTTCACACTGAAATCCGTTTTGGAACATTCTGAAACGATCCCTGAAGTTTTTCCAAAAATCATATGTATATATATATATATATATGTGTCATTCCGGACGATAACTTGAGTAATTGTTTAAAAATTTTTTTTTAGTTTTTGCCAAAATGTTTGTAACAACAAACCATAGGTCAAGTTCGTTAACCAGCAATTTTGGACAATCCAAAGTGGTCCAAAATTCAAAAAAACTCCAAAAAAATGGGTTTTTCCCGTTTTTTGAGGTTTTTACATTGAAAATCATGGTAATTTATGGTATATTCGGATTCAGCACAAAATTTCTGATATGAATGCTTTTTTCAAAAATGAAAATTGTCCAAAATTAAGAAAAGTTTGTAGCTATATATATATATAATGAATACGTGCGTATATTTGTTGTAACCAGAAATGCAGTAGCCGTGTGGGTACTCTATGAGTTCGTAGAGACGACTAGAACATGAATATGGACTCCTAAGATCTTCAAAGCATACCCAGCAATAATTTGCAGCATGTTATTAGCGAATTTTCAAAGAAAATGAAGCTATTGCAATGGCCTCAAAATTTTTAGAATCGACTTTTTCGAAAAATTTTCACACTGAAATCCGTTTTGGAACATTCTGAAACGATCCCTGAAGTTTTTCCAAAAATCATATGTATATATATATATATATATATGTGTCATTCCGGACGATAACTTGAGTAATTGTTTAAAAATTTTTTTTTAGTTTTTGCCAAAATGTTTGTAACAACAAACCATAGGTCAAGTTCGTTAACCAGCAATTTTGGACAATCCAAAGTGGTCCAAAATTCAAAAAAACTCCAAAAAAATGGGTTTTTCCCGTTTTTTGAGGTTTTTACATTGAAAATCATGGTAATTTATGGTATATTCGGATTCAGCACAAAATTTCTGATATGAATGCTTTTTTCAAAAATGAAAATTGTCCAAAATTAAGAAAAGTTTGTAGCTATATATATATATAATGAATACGTGCGTATATTTGTTGTAACCAGAAATGCAGTAGCCGTGTGGGTACTCTATGAGTTCGTAGAGACGACTAGAACATGAATATGGACTCCTAAGATCTTCAAAGCATACCCAGCAATAATTTGCAGCATGTTATTAGCGAATTTTCAAAGAAAATGAAGCTATTGCAATGGCCTCAAAATTTTTAGAATCGACTTTTTCGAAAAATTTTCACACTGAAATCCGTTTTGGAACATTCTGAAACGATCCCTGAAGTTTTTCCAAAAATCATATGTATATATATATATATATATGTGTCATTCCGGACGATAACTTGAGTAATTGTTTAAAAATTTTTTTTTAGTTTTTGCCAAAATGTTTGTAACAACAAACCATAGGTCAAGTTCGTTAACCAGCAATTTTGGACAATCCAAAGTGGTCCAAAATTCAAAAAAACTCCAAAAAAATGGGTTTTTCCCGTTTTTTGAGGTTTTTACATTGAAAATCATGGTAATTTATGGTATATTCGGATTCAGCACAAAATTTCTGATATGAATGCTTTTTTCAAAAATGAAAATTGTCCAAAATTAAGAAAAGTTTGTAGCTATATATATATATAATGAATACGTGCGTATATTTGTTGTAACCAGAAATGCAGTAGCCGTGTGGGTACTCTATGAGTTCGTAGAGACGACTAGAACATGAATATGGACTCCTAAGATCTTCAAAGCATACCCAGCAATAATTTGCAGCATGTTATTAGCGAATTTTCAAAGAAAATGAAGCTATTGCAATGGCCTCAAAATTTTTAGAATCGACTTTTTCGAAAAATTTTCACACTGAAATCCGTTTTGGAACATTCTGAAACGATCCCTGAAGTTTTTCCAAAAATCATATGTATATATATATATATATATATATATGTGTCATTCCGGACGATAACTTGAGTAATTGTTTAAAAATTTTTTTTTAGTTTTTGCCAAAATGTTTGTAACAACAAACCATAGGTCAAGTTCGTTAACCAGCAATTTTGGACAATCCAAAGTGGTCCAAAATTCAAAAAAACTCCAAAAAAATGGGTTTTTCCCGTTTTTTGAGGTTTTTACATTGAAAATCATGGTAATTTATGGTATATTCGGATTCAGCACAAAATTTCTGATATGAATGCTTTTTTCAAAAATGAAAATTGTCCAAAATTAAGAAAAGTTTGTAGCTATATATATATATAATGAATACGTGCGTATATTTGTTGTAACCAGAAATGCAGTAGCCGTGTGGGTACTCTATGAGTTCGTAGAGACGACTAGAACATGAATATGGACTCCTAAGATCTTCAAAGCATACCCAGCAATAATTTGCAGCATGTTATTAGCGAATTTTCAAAGAAAATGAAGCTATTGCAATGGCCTCAAAATTTTTAGAATCGACTTTTTCGAAAAATTTTCACACTGAAATCCGTTTTGGAACATTCTGAAACGATCCCTGAAGTTTTTCCAAAAATCATATGTATATATATATATATATATATGTGTCATTCCGGACGATAACTTGAGTAATTGTTTAAAAATTTTTTTTTAGTTTTTGCCAAAATGTTTGTAACAACAAACCATAGGTCAAGTTCGTTAACCAGCAATTTTGGACAATCCAAAGTGGTCCAAAATTCAAAAAAACTCCAAAAAAATGGGTTTTTCCCGTTTTTTGAGGTTTTTACATTGAAAATCATGGTAATTTATGGTATATTCGGATTCAGCACAAAATTTCTGATATGAATGCTTTTTTCAAAAATGAAAATTGTCCAAAATTAAGAAAAGTTTGTAGCTATATATATATATAATGAATACGTGCGTATATTTGTTGTAACCAGAAATGCAGTAGCCGTGTGGGTACTCTATGAGTTCGTAGAGACGACTAGAACATGAATATGGACTCCTAAGATCTTCAAAGCATACCCAGCAATAATTTGCAGCATGTTATTAGCGAATTTTCAAAGAAAATGAAGCTATTGCAATGGCCTCAAAATTTTTAGAATCGACTTTTTCGAAAAATTTTCACACTGAAATCCGTTTTGGAACATTCTGAAACGATCCCTGAAGTTTTTCCAAAAATCATATGTATATATATATATATATATGTGTCATTCCGGACGATAACTTGAGTAATTGTTTAAAAATTTTTTTTTAGTTTTTGCCAAAATGTTTGTAACAACAAACCATAGGTCAAGTTCGTTAACCAGCAATTTTGGACAATCCAAAGTGGTCCAAAATTCAAAAAAACTCCAAAAAAATGGGTTTTTTCCCGTTTTTTGAGGTTTTTACATTGAAAATCATGGTAATTTATGGTATATTCGGATTCAGCACAAAATTTCTGATATGAATGCTTTTTTCAAAAATGAAAATTGTCCAAAATTAAGAAAAGTTTGTAGCTATATATATATATAATGAATACGTGCGTATATTTGTTGTAACCAGAAATGCAGTAGCCGTGTGGGTACTCTATGAGTTCGTAGAGACGACTAGAACATGAATATGGACTCCTAAGATCTTCAAAGCATACCCAGCAATAATTTGCAGCATGTTATTAGCGAATTTTCAAAGAAAATGAAGCTATTGCAATGGCCTCAAAATTTTTAGAATCGACTTTTTCGAAAAATTTTCACACTGAAATCCGTTTTGGAACATTCTGAAACGATCCCTGAAGTTTTTCCAAAAATCATATGTATATATATATATATATATATGTGTCATTCCGGACGATAACTTGAGTAATTGTTTAAAAATTTTTTTTTAGTTTTTGCCAAAATGTTTGTAACAACAAACCATAGGTCAAGTTCGTTAACCAGCAATTTTGGACAATCCAAAGTGGTCCAAAATTCAAAAAAACTCCAAAAAAATGGGTTTTTCCCGTTTTTTGAGGTTTTTACATTGAAAATCATGGTAATTTATGGTATATTCGGATTCAGCACAAAATTTCTGATATGAATGCTTTTTTCAAAAATGAAAATTGTCCAAAATTAAGAAAATTTTGTAGCTATATATATATATAATGAATACGTGCGTATATTTGTTGTAACCAGAAATGCAGTAGCCGTGTGGGTACTCTATAAGTTCATGTGCAAAAAAAAAAAAAAAAAAAAAAAAAGAGTCCTCGTTCAAATATTTAATCGACAACTGCCACCGATAGAAACGTTTAAAACCGAGTGTATTATTGAAAATCGCACGATTTTTTCGTACATATCGCGAATATATTTAAATGTTATTAAATTAATTACTTGGATGCAGCAGGTAACGCACCAAGGAGAAAAATATGTGATAAACAAGGTGACTTGTTGTCATGAGGTTGGGAACAAGTGATCATGAACGCGATCTGTCGCACTCATCTTCAACTACGTCCAGGAGCTTCCCAAATCAGAACGCTTCTCGGGCTCCCAGATTCAGCTTTCAGCCCAGTGATTTCACGTCTTCCGGGACGTCGATTATTGGTGTAAAAGCATGTAAAAAAATATATATATACATATATATAAACCAAGAATCGAAAAAAAAACTTTCTACAACAAATTGCAACACCATTGGTCCTTTTCTTAACCACACCTTAAACTGAATGATTTCTTTGAAAATTCGCTCATTAATTCATGCTGCATGAATGGACTTTTTTACCCCCACCCTAACATATAGTATGTTAGATATGCTAGAACCAAATCCTCCACATAAAATTCAAATTTCCCATCTGCCAATGAAGTGGAATGTATACTACCTATTCTACTTTTCTTTTTTTTATTGAAAAACTTATCAATAAATACCCCCTGGTATTGCTTCTGAGTCTACCAAGGTAGCGGAAGCTTTGTTTTCACTTTTCAAGGACGAAAAAAAAAAGTTCTCCGAAATCAAAATTTTCACTCGCGTTTTGCGTTTTAGACCTTTCTGAACAATTTTGGTTCCGTGTCTGTCTGTCTGTCTGTCTGTCATGAATTCCTTGTAACGCGCATAACTATACGAAGTTATTGTCCGATTTCGATGAAATTCTCAGGGATTGTGCGGGTTGGTGTGTAGACGGTCCCCTATAAAAATCATCCTCGGACTGATAGAAGCGACTGCGCATGCGCAAACGTGAATTCCTTGTAACAGCCATAACTTCCACATTTTCCATCCGATTTCAATGAAATTTTCAGGGATGTTACAGATTAGTGATTAGATGGTTCCCTATGAAAATCATCACCTTCGGACTGATAGTAGTCACTGCGCATGCGCAAACGTTAATTTTCTTGTAACGGCCGTAACTTCCACATTTTCCATCCGATTTCAATGAAATTTTCAGGGATGTTACAGATTAGGGTTTAGATGGTCCCCTATGAAAATCATTACCCCCGGACTGATAGTAGCCGATGCGCATGCGGAACGTGAATTGCTTGTAACTGCCATAATTTCTACCCGATTTCGATGACATTTTCAGGGATTACGCGGATTAGGTTGTAGATGGTCCCCAATGAAAATCAAGGCCTTAAAATTTACAGTAGCCTCTGCGCATGCGCAATCGTGAAATCCTTGTAACAGCCGTAACAGTTGCGTCTGAGGTGAGGATCTCAAAGCCATTCAACTAACCCCTCTGTGGATCAGTAAGCAAAGTACAGGACTCACAGTCAGGAGTTCCAGGTTCGATTCCCAGTCTTGCAATGAAATTTTTGGATTCCAATCACTACCGCACTTACATTTTTCGTCCGAATTTGATGAAATTTTCTAGGATTGTCCAGATTAGCGTGTAGATGGTACCCTATGAGGGTAGTGAAAGGTACTTACAGATTGGTGTTTTCAGATTACCTAACTACTATGCATCGGATCACCTATATAATCGGGTTATGGATACGAGGAAGCTATGTGCCACACCCACTTGGCAGACTTTTGCTTCCGAGTCTACCAAGGTAGCGGAAGCTTTGTTTTCACTTTTCAAGGACGAAAAAAAAAAGTTCTCCAAAATCAAAATTTTCACTCGCGTTTTGCGTTTTGGACCTTTCTGAACAATTTTGGTTCCGTGTCTGTCTGTCTGTGTGTCTGTGTGTCCGTGTGTCTGTGTGTCTGTGTGTCTGTGTGTCTGTCCGTCTGTCATCAATTCCTTGTAACGCGCATAACTATACGAATTTATTGTCCGATTTCGATGAAATTTTCAGGGATTGTGCGGGTTGGTGTGTAGACGGTCCCCTATGAAAATCATCATCCTCGGACTGATATAAGCGACTGCGCATGCGCAAACGTGAATTCTTTGTAACGGCCATAACTTCTACATTTTCCATCCGATTTCAATGAAAATCTCAGGGATGTTACAGATTAGTATTTAGATGGCTCCCTATGAAAATCACCCCCTTCGGATTGATAGTAGCTACTGCGCATGCGCAAACGTGAATTTCCTTCTAACGGCCATAACTTCCACATTTTCCACTCGATTTCGATGAAATTTTCAGGAATTATGCGGATTAGGTTGTAGACGGTCCCCTATGAAAATCATCATCCTCGGACTGATACAAGCGACTGCGCATGCGCAAACGTGAATTCCTTGTAACGGCCATAACTTCTACATTTTCCATCCGGTTTCAATGAAATTTTCAGGGATGTTACAGATCAGTATCTAGATGGTCCCCTATGAAAATCATCCTCCTCGGATTGATAGTAGCTACTGCGCATGCGCAAACGTGAATTTCCTTGTAACGTCCATAACTTCTACATTTTCGATCCGATTTCAATGAAATTTTCAGGGATGTTACAGAGTAGTGTTTAGATGGTCCCCTATGAAAATCATAGAGAATTGTTTTTCATAGAGGGATTCATTCATAGAGGGATGGTCTCCTGTGAGAATCTCAAATCCTATACATGACAAGGCTTCAGTAGCTCAGAGTCTTGATTTATGCTCCAGGGATCGCGGGTTCGAATCCCAGCCGAGGCTAAGATTTTTTTTGATCCAATCACATACATCTACTCACTTAATTTTTCATCCGAATTTGATGAAATTTTCTAGGATTGTCCAGATTAGCGTGTAGATGGTCCCCTATGAGTGTAGTGAAAGGTACTTAGAGATTGGTGTTTTGAGATTAACTACTATGCATCGGATCATCTATACAATTTGGTTATGGATACGAGGAAGCTATGTGCCACACCCACTTGGCAGACGTTTTTTTGGTTGCGAACAACCCGTCCAATGAGCGCGCAAACATTCGCAACCCCTGGATTGTGCCAAAATTGAGATGAAGGTAGACCCCAAGTGTGACACATGCATTTTTATCAATGTTCAACGCTGAATCACATGGTAGTTTCCATTTTTGGATTTAACTGGAATTTTTTGAAACGGTGGAGGTGTTTAGGTGGTTTGTAATAGAAAATCTCTCTTCTTCCATCCTTATGAGTTACGACGCAATTTTAATTAGTTCGGGTGGCTAGAGTGGAGTAGAGTTAGCCACCCGAACTAATTTAAAAGAAGGAAAAAAAGGAAAAAGAAAAACAGCATTTTTCTATTAAAAACTACCGAATTTCCACCACCGTTTCGAAAAATTCCAGTTAAATGCAAAAATGGATATCAAATGATTCAGTGTCGAAAAATAATGAAAAAACATGTGTCACACTTGGGGTCTACCTTAATCTCAATTGTTTTACCTTAATCTCTGGACGGGTTGTGTGCAACCAAAAAAATCGGTTGAGGGGTCAAAAATTCGTGATATTTTGCGTAGAATGCGTGAAAGTGTGATAGTTGAATTTCTCAAAAATTTCTCAAAAAAAATTTGTTAAAAATTATTAAAATTTTAATTTAAGGGGAGTTACCGCTTGAAGTTTTTTCTACCCCTCAAGACAACGGAGATAGAAAGGGTGGTCCGTTACTTATGAAACACCCTGCATAGTTTTGGTTCCTTAGCAACCAGTAATCAAATTTCCCATGTGAAGCTCCCTGTTTTTCGAATCGAGTGTGAAGCTCTTAATTTGTAAATAAACTTGATTGTGAAGGTAGGTAGGTAGTAAGTACCTACGGTTGATAGGTTAAACTATTTTTTCTAAACACAGTGACAAGGGCGCAAAGGTGTGATCTCTGCAGACGGGAGATGTCCTTTACAGGAAAATTATGTAGCTCTCTCATTTCTCGAGTAATTTTAAATGTCCAGAGACTATTGGAAGTATCGTAAAATTTTCTATCTCCTTAATGCTCAAAAAATACAATTTTTCCAGTTGAATGTAATGGGGAATGAAGCAAACTAAAAACTGAACTTTGTAACTTTTCGTAAACTTACAGTTTTTCAATGCCCATAATGTCCTAATAATTAGAGATAATGAACTATTGCCGATAAGCCTGAAAACTGAGCCAGAATTTCAGCATAATCGAAAAATCAAAAAACCATATAATAACATAATCGAAAATCAAATAATCAAAAAGCGCATAATCGCATAATCAAAAAACGTTTTACGATGGAACTTTTTTTTGTTTGAACACGGAAAAACGATAATTTTTCCAACAAATTTGACGTTTTGACGGAAGGATTCGGGGTTGGATAGTGGCGGCAGATGGGATACCCCCGAATCCTCCCGTCAAAATGTCGATTCCATTGAGAAGAAAAACGCTGCACAAGTTACACAAAGTTTATTATTTTTCTGAGTAGATCAATCGCCTACTAAACAAACAGCTTTGTCATTGTCACTACCTACGAACCATATTTTCCCTTCACAATCAAGTTTATTTCGAAGAAATAAACGCTTCACACTCAATGAGAAGAAATAGGGAGCACTTTTGGGAATTTCAACCCTTAATTTTCACCCCTTAGAAATGACTGACATCAACCAGAAGCTTCGGGGCACAAATCGAGCCCATATAATAAATTTCATCAAAATTAGTCCATGGTAACTAAGGGAAGTGCCGCGTACAAAGTAAAGTAAAGTTGCTAAGTTCACTTGTTAGGTTGCTTTATTATAATAACCCATAATAACGTTCAACTGAAAAAAATTGTATTTGGTATTAGGGAAACAGGAAAATTCACGATCTTTCCAACGGTCTCTTCACATTTGAGATTACTTGGGAAATGAGAGAGCTATGGCCGTTTTAATGAAGTATGGTCGATAACATGAAAAAGTGTTAAAGCGTGGGCAAGTTTTCGTTACGTTTTCTCGATTATGTGCCGATGTTAAGACATGAAATGACAATTATGAGGCACTTTATGTTGCAAATTAGTTGTAAAACCGACCCCTTGAAGGAATGAGATCTGCTTTGTAGACACCCTGTGTAATCGGGGATATTGTTTCATGGTCATTTATTATTTTTAGTTATGAACCTTAGTGGATATGAACCTTAGTAGATGAGAACGGATTTTTACGTTGCAATTTTTTCCAAGTTGCTGTTACCTGGTTCCGACTAAGATCAATTACACACTTCTATTGAACTGCCCTTCTGGAAACGGAGGATTATACAGGATGTTACATTTCATAACGGTCACAGGGCAAGAGCCAATTTTACAACTCATTTCTATTAAAAAAAAAAGCCTCATAGTAATTTTTTGTAGAAGCTTCGGTTTTGAGTTATTTCACTTTTAAGATTTTTTCGTGTTTTCCACCATATGTCAGTAAAACGGCTTTAGCTCCCCGAATTTTCATGATACTTTCTGTCTGATTAGACCGTTGGAAAGAGCGTATATTTCCCTATCTTCTTGATGGAGAAAAATATTTTTTTAAATCGGGAAAACGGATAGATAAAAAATGGACCTAAACGAAAAACTGGTAAAATCTTGGAAATTTCAATATGTTTGAAAACCTCATTGGTTCTTGTAATGACCCACATATCATCAATAATTAGTTCTTAAATAAAGAAGCTACCGGGAGGATCCCTGAATGAGTCATCACCCACTGGGGGAGACGAGGTACGGGGGATACGCCAACATGACGTCACCTTTCCACCTCTCTCTCTCCCGAGCTAACGACATGTGTATAATATACATTATAAATATATTATATTATATTATAAGATCACTCAGGGATGCTCCCTTATGCCAATCTAGTCCAGTCTATCGTCTTCATCATTTCGCTCTCAAACCTTCTCTTCGAATAAGGATCTCCTCGAAGTACTAGGCTCAATAGGTAAATATCCCGTCATCCTCCTAGGTTTCTCTGAAACGCCATGGCTGACGGGCTAGCCGCCTTCCTCAGTGCTTAGCACCACGGTGTGGTTATGAACCGCCGATGCGACAGTACTGCATGTTAGGATAGGGATCTCTCTCTCTTCGTTGAGTAGGGGTTAAAGAAAAGTCAAACGCCGCAGCGAGAAGGTCAGCTCTTCACTCACCGACACGCAAACATAACAGTTTTGTAATCCGACTTGTGAATTTTCACCTTTAGGCCTAAAAGATGCGCCAAAATCTCAGCTTTCCAAAGGTTTAGTTACCTTTATTTTCAACGAAATGAACATTTCAACGTGAATTGTTTTTCAACGAAATCAGCTTTCCGACTGAGACAATCGAGCACACATTTCGTGTAATTAATCGCACAGTTCCCTGTGATTAGGAATATAATGTTATTTATACAGTGTTTATAAATAAATTGAACAAATTTGTTCAATCACACTCTTATGTGTGAATACAAATTTATTCTTATTTTTAATCATGTTTGTAAACATATTTTTGTCATTATTTTATTCATATCCATCAGTAATAATTACTGTGTTAAAATTATTTTAACATCATAATTCATGAGTAGATAGGAGTTTGCCCAATTCTGCCACTCCGTCCCAACGTTCAAACCCTCTGATCGTCTCAGTCGGAAAGCTGATTTCGTTGAAGAAATTCACGTTTTTCTTCTTTCAAACACACATTTTGGTTTATTATTTTCAATAATGAACCTTTGGAATCGACCGAGAAACATTTTTTTTCAACACCCCCTCAAAATTTGATGGTTTACGTTTCAAGGTACGTAGAATCCAAAAATCGAATAAAAATGTGGCCGTCCGTCCGCCGTACGCCATGCGCCGTACGCGGCACTTTTGCCGCACTTTTTGGTTGGTGGCTTTGCAGACGAGTGATATATATAGAAAAATAATAAACCATTGTGTAATAACTTGCAGCGTTTTTTAAAATAATTTCCCCATTGAAATAAAAGTAACTAAATCGTTGGAAAGCTGAGACTTTGGCGCATCTTTTAGACTTACAGGCAAAAATTCACAAGCCGAATTACAGAACTCCAGCTTTCCAAGATTTCACCAGTTTTTGTTTAGGTCCATTCTTTATCCGTGTCCCGATTTAAGAAAAAGTTTTACTCCATCATGGAGTTGGAAAAATTTACGCACTTTCCAACGGTATTATCAGATAAAAACGCTGCAAATCATTGCTCAAAGGTTTATTATTTTCTGCAGAGATCACCCTTCTGTATAGATCACTGGTTCTCCATCAATAGCACCTACCACCATCTGTATTCTCCCTTGACCTTCCCTCTCAAATTTCAGCTTCCTGCGTTCAATAGGATTGAAAATGGCTTCGGAGCTCACTCAGCTGATCAGTGATCTGAAGAGTGAAGAAGCCTTTGAGCAATGATTTGCAGCGTTTTTTACCCACCAACATTTTTTTTACCTACCAACTTTTGTTTACCTACCAGCTAGGTACTACCTACCACACCATACTGGCTTCACACCTTCACCATCAAGTTTATTAGAAAGAACTAAACGCTTCACACTCGATTGGAAAAATATGGAAATTTGATTACTGGTTACGCAGAAGGCAAAACTGTATACAAATCGAAGAAATGAACAGCGATCGCATTTTAGTCCGATAAAATTTGAATGGAGATTAGACCTCTTTTGCGATTCACACTCATGATTCTGTTTTATCGAAGGAAAACCTTCAAGTACTCGTAGGGACCGAACAATTTGTCCTACAGAGCTCCGGGTGGTCTCAAAAACTTTTAAAAATTCTATACTATTTAGAATTGGTGAAAAAACGATACCTTTATTTCGAGACTTTTCGAGCTAGGGCACTCTTGAAAATTTCAACCCTTAATTTTCACCCCTTAGAAGTTACCTACATCAACCAAAAGCTTCGCGGCACAACTAGACCCCAAATGGAGCCCATATACCAAATTTGAACCAAATCGGTCCAGTGTTGCTAAGAAAATTGCCGCGGACGGCGGACGGCGGACGGGGGATGGCGGACGGCGGACGGACATTGCAAATTTGGAGCGTAATGGGTTTGGGAAACCGGTCGAGGAGTGGGGATGACGAAATGTCATTACATTGATTTTGGGGAAAAGGATTGCAATCGGCCCGGCACGGACTCGCAATGGTTTTGGGTCACGGTTCGCCTTACTGAATTCTCCACTTTGACCCGAAGGAGCATATCGGTCCTGAAAGAAGTTCAATCGGAGTCCTCTTTAAAAATTACCAGCGCATCAAAAGGTTTGTACCTCATCATACAGTTTCCAATACATATCTTAAATAACAATAATATCAACAATAATAATAATTATTATTATTATTATTATTACCTATTATTAAAATCCTAAATTTACTACATTTACATTATTTTCCTTCCTCCATATTATCTTATCCCAGCGGCGGAAACCGCTTCATTATTTAGGAGTATCACATGGGCAGGTGCGGTGCGGGAATCCTGCGGTGCGGTTTTATCCTGTTTCCTCAAACCCATTGCTTTATTCATGGTTGAAGTGCGTTTCCCCAAACCCATTACTTTTTGTACCCCAAACCCAATTGCCGTTTGCCCCAAAACCATTGGGTTTCTGCCCCGTTTCCCCAAACCCAGACCGCCCCAAATTTGGATTCTACGCACCTTGAAACGTAAAGTGACAAAGTTTGAGGGGGGGTTATAAAAATTTTTTGCGATACGATCACATAGGCTTATTATTAGAAATAATAAACCAAAAATTAACATGAAAATTCGGGGAGTTAAAGCCATTTTTGCCGACAGAAGGTGGGGAACATGAAAAAAATCTTAAAAGTGAAATAACTCAAAAATGAAGCTTCTACAAAAAATTCCTATTAAGAATTTTTTGCTGAAAATCAGTTGTAACATCGAATCCTGCCCTGTGACCATTACAAAATGTAACGCCCTGTATAACTCAAATACTCGATCAAAAATACATACACATGGTCTGAAAAAATGAAATAGAGGGCAAGAAAATGTTTGTTAACATTCTCATAATAAAAACCCACATCATAACTAGTTTAAACGTATTTTTTGTAAAGAACAAAAAATACGAACTCTGGGTAACCCTTCAGCACCACAATCTTAATACGGGTACCTACCTATTTGTGACCACTTGAATATGAATTCCTGACAGTTCATTTCAAGTAAGTTTTGATTCCGTTCTTTCAAAACAGACAGGTATACAACTACTCGACTTCTTCAAAGCCTCTAGAAGATACCGCCGAAATTTCCCGGATTAGTTGCCAATGGTTTACTTCATTTCAATGTCATTCAAAGTAGAACGGAGTCATAGTGTATGTAGTCTCACCTACCTGACGTGATACCTACAGAACAATAGCACCCTACACTACCAGTTCCTATTATGAGAGAACCCAATGCACCTATTGTATAAATTTTTGAACTCAACCTTCCTGTCAGAGGCGAGGATAGAGTGTATACCTTTGATTTTATTTTAGTACGTATGTTTACGGGGTGTGCCTCGTTGAAAACAGTAGGGAAGAATTTTACAACTAATTCAAGTATGAAAATGCCTCTAAGCAATATTATCTAATCTTTGTGAGTCTATTTTTTTGGTTTACTATTTCTAATAATAAGCCTATGTGATCGTATCGCAAAAAATTTTTATAACCCCCCCTCAAACTTTGTCACTTTACGTTTCAAGGTGCGTAGAATCCAAATTTGCAATGTCCGTCCGCCGTCCGCCGTCCGCGGCACTTTTCTTAGCAACACAGGACCGATTTGGTTCAAATTTGGTATATGGGCTCCATTTGGGGTCTAGTTGTGCCGCGAAGCTTTTGGTTGATGTAGGTCACTTCTAAGGGGTGAAAATTAAGGGTTGAAATTTTCAAGAGTGCCCTAGCTCGAAAACTCTCGAAATAAAGGTATCGTTTTTTCACCAATTTTAAATAGTATTGAATTTTAAAAAATTTTTGAGACCACCCGGAGCTCTGTAGGACAAACCGTTCGGTCCCTACGAGTACTTGAAGGTTTTCCTTCGATAAAACAGAATCATGAGTGTGAATCGCAAAAGAGGTCAAATCTCCATTCAAATTTTATCGGACTAAAATGCGATCGCTGTTCATTTCTTCGATTTGTATACAGTTTTGCCTTCTGCGTAACCAGTAAAATTTCAATATGAAGCTTTCTATTTTTCCAATCGAGTGTGAAGCGTTTAGTCCTTTCTAATAAACTTGATTGTGAAGATGTGAAGCCAGTATGGTGTGGTAGGTAGTACCTAGCTGGTTGGTAAAAAAAAGTTGGTAGGTAAAAAAAATGTTGGTGGGTAAAAAACGCTGCAAATCATTGCTCAAAAGCTTCTTCATTCTTCAGATCACTGATCAGCTGAGTGAGCTCCGAAGCCATTTTCAATCCTATTGAATGAAAGTGCTCTTCCAGGCGTCTCCAGCATTCGAGGAGATCTTCTTCACTCCTCAGATCACTGATCAGCTGAGTGAGCTCCAAAGCCATTTTTAATCCTATTGAATGGAAGTCCTCTTCCAGGCGTCTCCAGCATTCGAGGAGATCTTCTTCACTCCTCAGATCACTGATCAGCTGAGTGAGCTCCGAAGCCATTTTCAATCCTATTGAACGCAGGAGCTGAAATTTGAGAGGGAAGGTCAAGGGAGAATACAGATGGTGGTAGGTGCTATTGATGGAGAACCAGTGATCTATACAGAAGGGTGATCTATACAGAAAATAATAAACCTTTGAGCAATGATTTGCAGCGTTTTGCTACATTTTATAGGCACTTGATGCTATAAAAAAATATATTTTTTCACCAACGCTATGTGCTATTTATGTCTGCAAAATAACTGAAATTTGTTTATTGCCTGAATGCTAAGTCATCATACCGTATTATAATCTTGTCATTAAATGAGTAATGAGAGCTATCAATTTTTCTGAGCTATATGATAAATTTATGTATATACTGCATACGCGCATTGCTTTTGGTTTATTATTTTCAATAATAAGCCTTTGGAATCGAGCAAGAAAAAAAAATTTTAACCCCCCCTCAAAATTTGATGTTTTACGTTTCAAGGTAGGTAGAATCCGAAAATCGAATAAAAAAATGTCCGTCCGTCCGCCGTACGCCGTCCGCCGTACGCCGTACGCGGCACTTTTCTTAGCAACACTGGACCGATTTGGTTCAAATTTGGTATATGGGCTTCATTTGGGGTCTAGTTGTGCCGCGAAGCTTTTGGTTGATGTAGGTCACTTATAAGGGGTGAAAATTAAGGGTTGAAATTTTCAAGAGTGCCCTAGCTCGAAAACTCTCGAAATAAAGGTATCGTTTTTTCACCAATTTTAAATAGCATTGAATTTTTAAAAATTTTTGAGACCACCCGGAGCTCTGTAGGACAAACCGTTCGGTCCCTACGAGTACTTGAAGGTTTTCCTTCGATAAAACAGAATCATGAGTGTGAATCGCAAAAGAGGTCTAATCGCCGTTCAAATTTTATCTGACTAAAATGCGATCGCTGTTCATTTCTTCGATTTGTATACAGTTTTGCCTTCTGCGTAACCAGTAATCAAATTTCCATATCAAGCTTTCTATTTTTCGAATCGAGTGTGAAGCGTTTAGTTCTTCCTAATAAACTTGATTGTGAAGGTGTGAAGCCATTATATTTAGTGTGGTAGGTAGTACCTACCAATAGTTGGTAGGTAAAAAAAAGTTGGTAGGTAAAACAATGTTTGTAGGTAAAAAACGCTGCAAATCATTGCTCACTGATCAGATCACTGATCAGCTGAGTGAGCTCCGCAGCCATTTTCAATGCTATTGAATGGAAGTGCTCTTCCAGGCGTCTCCAGCATTCGAGGATATCTTCTTCACTCCTCACATCACTGATCAGCTGAGTGAGCTCCAAAGCCATTTTCAATCCTATTGAATGGAGGTGCTCTTCCAGGCGTCTCCAGCATTCGAGGAGATCTTCTTCACTCCTCACATCACTGATCAGCTGAGTGAGCTCCAAAGCCATTTTCAATCCTATTGAATGGAGGTGCTCTTCCAGGCGTCTCCAGCATTCGAGGAGATCTTCTTAACTCTTCAGATCACTGATCTGCTGAGTGAGCTCCGAAGCCATTTTCAATCCTATTGAACGCAGGAGCTGAAATTTGAGAGGGAAGGTCAAGGGAGAATACAGATGGTGGTAGGTGCTATTGATGGAGAACCAGTGATCTATACAGAAGGATGATCTATACAGAAAATAATAAACCTTTGAGCAATGATTTGCAGCGTTTTGATATAACCCCCCCCCTCCCCAACATTTTGTTAGTAAACTATCTGAGAGTAAACATACGGGATTTCAGGTCGGTAGGACGAATAATAGCAGAGTTATAATGGAAAATGTACAAAAAAAAACAGGGCCTGGGACATAAAACAATTTTTATAAATTTTATTAAACATTTTTTAATATACCCCCACTCATATATTTTGTCATTCAACAATCTGAGAGTATACATACGAAGTCGTAGGTCGATAGGACAAATAATAACGGAGTTGAAGCAAAAATTGTACGAGAAAACGTGACTTGAGCACGGCACTCAGGTACATATCACCTCCAACCCTCGTTTAAGGGTGATCACCTCTCGCGGGTTAAGGAGATAGAAAACCCCCGAAGCCCTCCAAAAACAGGCCAGAATGAGAGAATTGATTAGTTCGAAAAATTATCGTCGAGCAGCACACAACGAGCTTTGGAAAAATAGAGGGGGAAGTGACTGACTGACCAGTTGTAACGCGCCAGTACGCGTATGACACACAAACTGAATGCAGTATTTCACTATCACAACTGGTCATTTGGTTTGGTTTGGTTTTCTAATTAAATTAAATAGTTTGCGGTAATTATGTTGGTTTTTTCTTTTTGAAACATGTTCTCTAATGATCGTAGAAGGAGATAAAATTATTTTTAAAAAAATTCTGGGTCGTTTTCGATTTTTTGGGGGCCGCTAAAGTTGACCTACACAACTGGTCATTGGAAAAAGGACCACAATGCACCTCAATGACCAGGTATGCGGTGGCTATACGCAGCAAATGACCAGGAAGCGCCATGTACGATACCACCTACACACACACACACACACACACAGACATACACCTATGGTTTTTTTTCGCGGATTTGGATTCAGAATGGTCTAAAACGGATTACTGTGTGGTTATTTTTTTTTTTTCTGTTGAGTGTTGTCCTCCTTCACCCCAGATCGATCGCATAAGGACGCCCAAGTCTTACTGTGGGACGTCCTAAAAAGGATCATGCTTCAGACTTCTGAATAGGTACCTACCGATGAGGAGTCTCGTCTCAAAGAAAAACCCTTGCTACTTCCGTCACACAATTTTGAATGCATTTTGGTACATATCTCATGGCTGAAACATGTTCGATGCTAGAAAGTAGAATGTGCTAAGCTCGCTTTAATGCCAGCAAGCAACATTTTTCCACTTCTCCAGCAGACCATCAGATGGTCGCGTTTTTCCTTAGCCGCTTGGGTGGCTCAGCTCCACTCATTTAATCGAGAAAAAAACCCACTTCGAACAGAATAAAAAAGAAATAAACGAACGGAAAAACAGAATAAAAATTTGAAAAGTTGTTGTTAAAAGAAAAACTCAAAATGAAAGGACGAGAAGATCTGTTTGTTGATGTTATGATAGTTGCTTCGCACAACGGCCGCTAGCGCTAGGGTTTGTAATTCGACGTCGAATCTCGTAATTCGACGCCTTCAGCCCGTCGTAAATCGAATCGTCGTATTTGCCGGTGCGCATGCGCATTGACTCCCGTCGAATCTCCAAATTCGACGATTCGACGTCGAATCTCCCAGACCATGAATACCCCACTGTCGATTTTTCCTGTCGTTTTTCGGCGGGGGGTCCCATCGCTAAAACCTTTTCAAGGTTAAAAAATTACAATCGAATTTAGGAATAAAGTATGGGTTTAATCGCGGGAAAAAACGTGAAGAAAAGGTGAATAAGAATGTGTTTTATCGTTTACTGGTTGAAATTGAACTAATATCCATGGGAGGTCCTCTGGAATGGGTTGCACTACTAAACAATGTGTTTGCTAACTCAAAATTTTTATGGAGGTATCTATGTAAATAAAAATGAACGATAGTCTGTTGGTCGTCTTTGGAGAATGGTTGGACGTTTCAGAGTTAGTAAAACTAATGTTCCGGCAGATGAACAAGACATTTGAAATTAGGAAACCATCTCCGGGCAACGCACGGGTAACCGGCTATTTTATAAATAACAATTTTCCGTGTTTTATCTTATGGACCACCATGAAATTCATCGCCGACATTTTCACTGCAACGTGCGCTTTATTGGTCTCATTTTGATCCCCAGATTCCTATCAAAAAAGACTGGACGGATCGCTTGCGAAACTAGACGAGAATAGGAAATTACTCATTCAAAATAAAAAAACGTTTTCTAAGAGAATTAAAGATTTGGAAGTACAATGGATCTGCTACAAGATGGTAAGAGCGTGGACTGTACAAAAAATATATATTCATGCACCTACCTGTCTATCTACCCACCAGTCGAGGAGGTTGATGGTAGAATATCAGTTATTTAAATTAATTGTGTACCTACTCCTTAAGAGTTCAATTACAGTTTTATTCATTACAGGCTGTGGACTCTCTTATCGAGCTTATTGACTCGATTATCCACCGCGCCCCAAGAGACTCTTCGATATCGGAAGAATGATTGTTCCAAGCATTGAACTCGCTGGAGCAGGCTTTGACCTGAGTGGCACATGGCTATGGCTACTCAGCTGACACAAACTTCTTTCTCAGAAACAAACACTTCGTCAGTTTAGTACTTCACAAACTGTTCCACTCAACATCATACTCCACCGCAGCCTCTGGAAGTGTTCAGTATAAATTCCCCCCACCATTCCTCATTGTTACGTCCCTTTTACACATTTTTATCAAATGGAATCTTTCAACTAGAACTGACTCAATTTTTTCTCAATTTATAATGTGCCTTATTAGGTACTGAAATTAGGTAGTACTTATCCCACAATTGAAGCAAGTATCTGAAAGAATAATTTATTTCGTTTTAACGAGGTACCTACATTGTAGTGGATCGAGTGGCAGAAGTGACAAAAACCAAATTTTTCAGGAGAGCGTTTCAGAGAGTCTGTAGGTACTTCTCTTTCTTGAGTTGGCCGGCGGAAGTGACCGAGTGCGTAGGTACCTGCAACCTACTAACATGATACACATTCATCACTTCGGCCTTCAATTCAACCAGCGGATTTACGATATCTTGGCTGGCAGAAGTGATTATTTGACACTTGATTTGATCGTTTTTTACTGGCAGAAATGACCAATGATACGAAAACAGTACTTGGTCATTTCTCCCAGGAGAATGCAAGTAGGTAGAAAAGGAAGAAATCGGTTGAAAAGGGGTGGGCCAACAACAATTTATTATATAAAAAATCAGATGTACTTGGACTCATAACATTAAATAAAAAAATCTTTGTTTGGTGACGCGGTTTTCCAGACTACAGATTCTTGCAGTAGTCACTGAATTTGTTTATCGGCCTCGCATAACGCTTTTTGATTCTCTTTGCCAAACATAAAATGTAAAACGCTGAAAAAATATTACACAAAGGTTTACTATTCTTCTGTATGGATCTCTCTCCTGTGAAGATCACAGATTTGCCGTTGTTACTACTCACCATATTTTCGCTTCACAATCAAGTTTCTCAGTCGGTCGCCATTCGTTCCTCGTCTCTGGTTAGTAGGTATTTCCCTAAATTGAAAGTGTGAGCCCCCGCTCACTGATTCAAACCAACAGTGAAGGGGCTGAGCAGCCACCATCAATGCTCCCTTCCCCCCTTGGGGGCCAGCAGGTTGGAGCAGGCCTGGAACCGTCCCTGCTCCCGGGCGCCACCACCATCTCAGGCGCCCACCACCAGAAGCGCTCCTGTCGGCTTGACGTCACCGGCCACCAATCACGGGCCGCTGCGGATCCCTGCCTGGACGCCTCAAGATGGAGGGTGGGGGCTCGTGGAATGAAATGATCTAGCAGCAGCGTGGGGCGGCCATAACCCCCCCAGTCTTTGACGCTCTCTCCACGCTACTTTGCTTAAGTTTAGATTCAAAAATCGACCCCCTTTTGCAAGTTGTAGTGGAAAACCCCTCGATATCAGTCCGACGAGAAGCCCAGCAGCCCACGAGTCTGATATCCAAGCATCCCCTTGAGAATCCAGACGGTAAGGCTCCGTGACATCCGTTCTGGACCATTCCCGAGATCTCTCTACGCACCACCTCCGGATTTCCTTTGGGCCCCGCTGCTGTGAGTGTACAAACTAATTCTATACATTGGCCAATGATAGCTGTGTTCAAACTGTGTAGGAATAACCTAGTTGTTGTAAAGTAAATGAACAATTTCAGCACATGAAATTATCCAGCATATATTATTATTACATATTATTATTTCAGCAATTCATATGTAAAGTCGTTGTATACGAGAAAAGGAAGGGAGATTGAAAATGCACGCATTTCGTGTAAAAACCATTTATTTTGTATCTTGTCTTTTGTTTACACGCATTTTAACGTAGAGTCATATTGCCATCTATTTTCATTAAAAAGGTTCCTATTAACTTGTAAAACTGCATTTCTTCTTCCACTACCTAAATTCCGTAACAGACAGGTTTTGCGTGCGATCGCATCATTTTAGTTCGTTCGCATCATTTTCGTGCGTTCGCATTTTCATCGTGCACCGCTTTACTTTTCGTGCACTTGTCATTCCCTTCAGGGAATTAACTTCAGTCCTTCAGACCAAATCATATTGAAATATCTACGAGTAGTCAGACCCCTCAGGTTTTATTTTGATTTTGAAAAGCCTTCAGCTACCTCCGAGCCGCTACAGCTGTCTACCAGGTAATTATTTATCTTCTCAAAATTTCATTAGCATTAATCAAAGTAAATTCAATTACCAATACTTGTGTCAATATAGCTTCTCAACCTATACATGGGTCGGTTTCAAAGGGGTTGAACCTAGAATCCTCAATTCGACCGTTCACCCCAAGCTTAAAGAAAGGGAAAACACTTTTTTAAAATTTCAAATTCAGCTACCTACATTTAATGTAGGTAGCTGAATTTGAAATTTTCAAGGATTTTAGAAATTCATTAGTGCATCGGCCTAGAGAATTGAAAAACAGAAAGATTGCCACCGGAATTATCAAAATCGAACAATAATTGCCAGAAAAAAATGGGAAAACCCGTTTATTCAGTTACGTTTTTCACCTTAGTTTTTGGTCCTTCAATTTCGTGAAATACTGAACCGGAACGTGGAACGAACGGCGACCAGACCACCTTAATTTGAAGAAATGGAGAGTTATGGGTGCCTTCATAGGGACATTCGATTACTGATTGCTAAGGATGCAAAACTGTGTACAACTCGAAGAAACAAACAACGATCGCATTTTGGTTAGCTAAAATTTGAACGGAGATTAGGCCTCCTTTGCGATTGACACTCGTGTTTCTGATTTATCGTAAATCCAACTCTTAGTTTTCATAGGGAGAGAACGGTTGGTTCTACAGATCTCTGGGTGGTCTCATTCGTTTTTACAAAAGCAATGCTATTTTAAATTGAGAAAAAACAATACCTACCTTCATATCAAAAGAGAGGCCCCAAATGGAGCCGTTAAACGGAAAAATGGAAACGTAAACCAACAAATTTTGAAGGGGGTTAAAATTTTTTTCTTGGTCGATTCCAAAGGTTCATTATTGAAAAATTTTCAACTGTAGTGCCTAAAAGCGAATCCATGATAATGCTTTATTGAATCATGGATTCGCTTTTAGGCACTACAGTTCCATAACCACATTTTCTATCATTCAAAATTAACGAGTTTCCACTACTTCAGATTTCCTCCATCGTAAGTATAAGTTACCTGCATCAAACCATATAACATGTGGGGTAGTAATATTTATAACTTTGCGGTAGGAATAAATACAATTTGAAGTGAGGAATTGAAAAGTTCGGTAAGACAAGACAGGACTAAAAAACTTCTTTGGTAAAATTTATTAATAAAAGATCAACTACAGTGTAAGTACAATGTAAATTCATCTTTACAAGAAAACTGACTTATGCTGGAAAATACAAAGATCTCAACAGTGTTATAATTATTATATACAATGGAATAAATATTCTTATTTACACATCAACTTTTCCTTTCTCAAAACTTTACAGACTGATTATTCGTGAATAAAATTGATTCAGTTTATTTACAAGTGCTTTAATATCATCTATGTTCGATAAAATATAATATAATCTAATAATTCATTAAAATCGTTACAAAAATGCTCAAGCCGAAACATGATTAGTTCCATACTTCTGAAGGCCAAATAACATCATTGGTAGACAAGATCATTCGATGAAAATATAATATCCATCTACTTACATTCAACGCTAATAAATAATAATGTAAACGATATTAAAATGGGAAGGTACAAGTAGTTCATTCGACAGATAAAAGTTAAGGTATGAATGTTTTGTTATTGGTTACTTCTGCGAAGTAAGAAGTCGAGACTTCAATATCATCGTCAATATCAATATGTCAATATCACGAATTAAAGGTACATCAACGTTAGGTGGGAATCTGAACCTAAATTTAATTACATCGTTGAGTTTCAGACAGTGAATTAGCATGTTTCAGAATTCAAATATCATCTCCCACAGGGTAGTCTGACAGGTCCAGTGAAAAAAAAAAAAAATAATAATAATAAATAAATAAATACCAGGCTACCTACTAGAGTGGGCCGAAAAACAATTTTTTGTTTGCTCCGTATCCTAATAGTGCGGGAAAATTGCGAAATGGTTCAAAATGAAGAGACACATGTTTTTTGAATTTTTCTATAGAGTTTTCAGTCCGCGCAAAGCCGTTGAAATTGAATAAAAACCAAGAAAATAGCTTATTTTCCGAAATGTTTAAACCGTCATTAAAATGGTCCTTTGTTGTTCTAATACTGCGGGATTAACACTATGGACCCTGTTATGTCGGCGTGTGAAGGCGATTGTCTTCACGTCGGCTTGTCGAATTCTATTCTATTGGACTCAACAAAGGTGAAGGATGGGACAGCACTTTCTGCCCGACGCGGGTTACCGCCTACCGCATGCTGGAGTGCTTAAGTACTTCAGCTCAGCTACGTACCTCGGCGCGATTGCTCGCCGACTGGAGGGAGGCAGCACATTTACCTAGGCCTAGTTAGGGGCAGACAACTTGTAGGTGAAATGGGAGCAGAGGCCAGTGGGATGAGCTTATTGCCTACCAATACCTCTGAGGAACTGTGGGCTTCTAAGAGAAAGCGAGGTAGAGCAAGAAATAATCAAGTCGAGTTTTCGAAGACGAATGCATGAAGGGGAAGCCCTGAGTCCTCCTTTTATATTCCTTTTATATTGGAAAAAATTCCAATACGATGATGTTTTCATCTCGCTATAAGCCATTTTTCATTTAAAAACCCGACAATCGCAGAATTCCAATAAAAGTCTTCCAAGTGCCTGTAATTTTCTTGTCTGTGCTTTAAAACATCAGCAAAACAAGGCTGACGCTTTTCGAGGATGTTTTGAATGTCCACGTAAGTCAAAACATGTTCCAAGGAACTGAGTGCCAGTCGCCTTCCGCGGTGGGTGCAAATAGTAAAATTACCGCTCTCACCTTCATTATTTGTGATTTTTCCTCAGTGGTATGAGATCTTTGTTGACCGCTGTGTCTTGTGATGATGGACAGGAGGAAGACCCCAAGACGTCCTACCTAAAACCAAGGACCTAAGACACAGTCATAGTCCCGACCTATGAGAAGTTTCAAGGTGTTGTATGGAGAAAAGGTTGTAACTGTGCTGAGAATCAAACACGACAAATCCCAACTTAGTAAGAGAGTGGCAGATTTCGGGTTTTAAATGAAGAAATGGTATTGCGCGAGATGAAAACATCATCGTATCGGCAATTTTTTTGATAGATTTCAACGTGTGAGAGCCCATAGTGTTAATCCCGCAGCATTAAAACAACAAAAGGCCATTTCAATGTCACTTTTAAACATTTCGGAAAATAAGGATTTTCATGGTTTTTATTCAATTTCAACGGCTTTGCGCAAACGCAAAACTCGATAGAGAAATATGAAAAAAAAAACGTCCCTCCATTTGGAATTGTTTCGCAATTTTTCCGCACTATTAGAATACGAAACAAACAAAAAATCGTTTTTTGGCCCACTCTACTACCTACTACTCCACCTCTCCTCCTTCGCCAACCCCGAAACGCTGATTTCGATAAAACAATTCTCATTTTCCAGCGTTCAAACATAAATTTCTCTGTCAAAATTGTCTCTGCCCTTAAATAAAAGTTTAATAGACCAAAGGAAAGCTGATAACGTAGATAATTCCAGTAGGTAATGTGATAGCAAAACACCAAAAATTGTTAAGAAAGCAGCAGGTTGACAAACATTCAAGTTCCGGCTGAAGAACGCACGTCGGACGCGACTAGAATGAAACATTTATGGATAAAAAGTGAAGGCGATTTCCAACAGTAGGTACCTATCCTCATTTTGGAGTTTATTTTTGTAAAACAAGTCCATTCGTGCAGCATGAATTAATGAGCGAATTTTCAAAGAAATTTTTCAGTTGATGGTTGAAAAGAAAAAATAGTGTTGGCCAATTCATTTAAATATTTTTTTAGCGTTTTACAACCATTTCTTACTATTATTTTTAGTAAAAGTTAACTACTACCTAAGTCAAGGTGTATGATTTTCTTACACTTTCAAGGGATCGCTCTGAGTGTTCCAAAACGGATTTTAGTGAAAACATTTTTCGAAAAAGTTCATTCTAAAATGTTTGAGGTCATTGCAATAGCTTCATTTTCCTTGAAAATTCGCTAATAAGGAACTTATGGCCGTTTTAGTGATAGGTATACAGTCAAAAGCACGAAAACCATGGGGGTGTTGTGGGACAAAAGTTGTTCAAGTTCCATTCTGTTTTTAAAAAATCACCTTCAAACACAAATATTTCCTCTAAATTCTATTGTAATAGCTCTATTTCTACGCATCAGCTCATCTCAAAATATTTTTGTTTGGCATTAGGGAGTTGGGAAAATTGGGGTATTCCAGGTTATTTTGATAATGTGGTGAGAAGCACGAAAAAAACTTGAAATTGAAAAAACTAGGAATAACAAGGAGTAGAAACAAAATTGCTCAGAGACGTTTTATGTTGGAAGTAGAATCGATTGCTTGAAAAATCAAAAAATGATTAGATGTATTCTTACTGTATAAATATTACAAAAAATTTTGTGAATTTCATCCAGGAGGCTCAAAAAGTGCTAAAATTCACATGTTTCGTTTTGTTAATTTTCAAATTATTGACTTGAAGGGAAGAATCATTTGCCAATTCATCATCAAACGTAAAAAACAAAGCCTCCAAAACAGAATTTTTTAAAAATGTTCTAAAACAGCCATTTTATTGGGTGTATTAAAGCTGGATTTTGGCACCCATGAAATTTACCGGAGGCATGGGGATATTGGATATTTTGGGTTCGTTACTTCACTGAAGTAATAGGCATTCCTTCGTAGGTACAAGGACTACCTTCGTAATATCCTACAAGACCTACCTTCGTAGGCACTTATAACTGCCGTTTGATGCTTCTCAATTGTGAGTAGATCTTAGCGAACTAATAGGAATTCCTTCGTACTGTTCCTTGTTCTTCTATTGCGGGTAGATCATAGCGATACCTTAAAGCACAAAGAGGCTATGTCCAAAAACGGAGTTTTGAGAAAAACGCAAAAAAAGTTATCACCAGTGCACAATTCCTAAAATAATGGCTTATTACACCAATCTCTTTGATTTCTTCAAGAAATTTTCGAGCTATAATCGTCAAGAAGGTCAGTAATAGTTGTGAAAGGCGGGAAGCGGATAGCCAGGGGCAAACTTCCAGCAGGAAGATTAGGTTCACCGCGCGGCCAACAGATGGCGTAGGCTTCCACAATCCAGGGAGCCAGACAGGACGGACGATGAACCGGTGGCCGCTCGAGCTAAAATCGCTGACACATCTGGCATTGAAAAGTTCGGAGACCCCAATAAAACTGCAGGGTCTCCCTTTTTTCGGGGGGGAAACCACGAAATGAACGTGGGAAAAAGAAAATTTGACTTGACTTGGGTATTGGCACGAAAAGAGTACGGAGGTCGGAACCATACTGAGTGTTAAAATTTCTAGTGGGTGCAGTGAGTGAAATTCCTTATGGTAACCAAAAGGATTTCATTGCGTGATTGATAATATTATTAATATTATTGATACTAGCAAATATTCTTGGCAACAGTAAAGAGACAATAAAGGCTCCGGGGTGAAGTGATTTGGTCCGGACACCAGGACAATCCGCGTTTCGGTCATACACATTTCCGCGCGCGTCGTTCGAATCCTACGTCGGGCGTGCGTGTTCTGCTCGAGCGAAGCCGCGTGAGTACTAATTATAAGTATTATTTTATGGTACCTACTCCTTGTGAGACCTGGGCTGGTACTAGTTTTAAGTAGTTATAAGGTTTAAATTTTGCCATTTATGATTGATGCTTGGCATCACAATATCGTCCTTTGGGAGGGATTATAGTGTGCTAAAGTTCTAGGGGTCATTGATTGTTTTAAGTAGCTTCTATTGGGATATTTGGGCCCTATTGGTTCCGGTCGGGTCTGTAGCTCGGCCCCCAAAAAGTGGTTTCTCTTTGCACTACGCCATTAAATAAAATTATTTAATTAAATAATTTAACGCCATTAAATAATTTAAACAATTATTGTACCTACTTAAATCTTTAATAATTGAATTTAAGCCATTGTTCGCTAAGCCTTGTAGGTGGGAATAATACGGTCGTGGGTGAACCGTGCAGTGTATACCTGCGTAATTTGTATGTAATTGGTAGTAATTGAAATTAAGCAATTGTGCGCTAAACCTTGCATGTAGGCGAAATAGGGTAGTGAGCGTACCGTATAGTGTAGTCATTAATAAAGAGGCGTCTTTCTATAGGGTAAAAAGGGTCGGGATTTGTTACTCCCTGAATAAAGGCATTCTTTGGACACCTGGTGTGGTTTCTTACTATCTCCCCCTTGCCCCGTCCGGTCACAAATTGGTGTCAGGTGTGGGGTGCTTGCAAAAAAAGTACCCTTACCCACGGCCTAACGGGAAGCAGGAGAGATATATAGTTGGAGAGAAGCATGGCTGAAGTAGAGCTATTAAAGGCTCAGTTGGCCGCTCTGAAGGTCCAATTGGAAGAGGCGGCTGTTGCCAATAGGGCCTATGCGGAAAGGCTGGCGGGGGCGGAAGCAGAAGGGGTCCTACTGGATCGGACCCTGAATGCCCTCAGGAGGATCCCTGAGGTGGACCCGACACCCAGGCCACCGAGAAGAGACCTCGGGTTGCAGACCCTAATTAAGGCTTGGGGCGGAGGGCCACAGGATATTCCCGTCGAGGAATATCTGGGGCGGATTCGGACAGTAGGACGGACCGGAAATTGGACACCGGAGGATCATGCGAACATTTGCCGCCTCAAACTAACGGGGGCTGCAGCAGCCTTCCTAGAAGGCCATGCCACTCTATCCCGTGAGGATGCCACCTTTGAAGATCAGGTAGCTGGCCTTACAGCCCGGTTTTCTGACCCACATATGTGGGAGGTCCGAGAGGAGGAGCTTCGAAGCTGTTCCCAGAAGTCGAATGAGAGCATTCAGGAGTATGCGGACAGGGTAACACGGATTGGGAAGAAAGCTACTAGGCCAGGGGAAAATGAGGCAGAGACGGCTTGGCTCAGGAGGGAAGGGGAGAAGCAAACGCTGAGAGCATTCGTGAGGGGGCTGCAGGGAAAAGTAGCGAGTACGGTAGCCCTTGAGGAGCCCCGTGATATGGCCACGGCCCTGACTAGGGCTCTGTCAATCGACCACACCCTCAAGACCTTGAGGGTCAAAGAGAAAGAGACCAAGAGGGTATATACCGTAGAAGAACCAGAGGAGGCAGGAGAGGATGAGGAGGGGGTATATTTAGCCAATCAGGCCACAAAAGGGATGGGACGACCAGGGCGTTGTTTTGGCTGCCCCTGCCACCAACCCACCTCAAACCACCCTACCTCTCGGGTTCCTCCTATTCCACCTCGTAGGAACCCCCCCTCCCCTCTGAGAACCTCTCAAAACCCCCGGGAGGAGACTCGTCGGTGCTTCCGATGTGACCAGGAAGGGCATATGGCGCGCTCTTGTGTCAACCCTCCCTCCTTTCAAGGACCAACCAGCTCAGGAGTGCACTCTGTTCTTCCGACCTCCTGATCTATCCAGATTATCGAGATGAGTTCATTGTAGCGACAGATGCCTCGGGAACGGCCATTGGAGCCATCATTTCCCAAGAGCGAGACGGGCATGAACGACCAATATGTTATGCGAGTCGCCAGCTAAATAGTGCCGAGAGAAACTATTCGACCACTGAGCGTGAGTTGCTGGCTGTAATCTACGCCACTAAGCAATTCCGTTGTTATTTGTATGGTAGGCGTTTCAAGTTGGTAACGGACCACTCGGCACTGAAGTGGATGTTGAGCTTAAAAGACCCATCTGCACGGCTTACTCGTTGGGCTCTCCGGTTGTCAGAGTATGACTACACTGTCGAACACAAGCCCGGGAGAAAGCACACCAACGTAGACGCCCTGAGTCGGGCAGTCGCAGTGGTACGGGAGGGAGACCCCTGGGGAGAGCTGGATGAAACTCGAATTTCTGAATTAGTGAGGTTACAACAGGCTGAGTGGGGGGATAAACTTGATAACCACCATGACCGGAAAGATGATAGGGGAGTGTGGTATAGGCAGACAGAGGCTGGTGGGCCTTGGAGGCTGATGGTGCCCAGCACTTGGCGGCAGCAAATACTGTCCCGCTGCCACGACGCTCCTTGGACAGGTCATTTGGGGAGGGACAAGATGGGGAAGAAAATGACCCCAAGGTACTATTGGAAGGGGATGACTAAGGACATTAGGACCTTTGTAAGGACATGTGACACATGTAATCTCCGCAAGGCCAGGGAACCTAAAGCACCTATCCAAAAGGTACATATCCCAGAGCGCCTTTTTGAGATGGTTTCCCTAGACATCGTAGGGCCACTCCCGAGGACTCGGAAGGGGTACCGCTACCTACTCACGTTCATTGACCATCTGACTAGGTACGCGGAGGCCATACCCTTGCGCAAGCAGACAGCCATCGAGGTAGCCCGGGCTTTTGTACACCATATCATTCTGAGGCATGGTGTGCCGGAGAAGCTCCTCACGGACCAGGGGGCCAATTTTATGTCCTCCCTCATGAAGGAGACCTGCCGCACGCTAGGGATACAAAAGTTGCGGACCACCCCCTACCACCCGGAAGCCAATGGAGTGATTGAAAGATTCCATGGGACGTTGGTGGCTATCATACGATCTTTTGTCACTCAGCATGGAACTGACTGGGACCGCTGGGTACCCTTTGCTCTAGCCGCGTACCGGAGCATTGTACATTCGGCTACGGGGTATTCACCCCAGTACTTGTTGTGTGGCCAGGAGCTCAGGCTCCCGGGTGAGGGATGGAGAGAGCCACAGAGAGAGGGAGAGCCCACGGGAGGGGAGCGAGCTGCTGAAGGGCTGATGGAGACACTGTCAGCGGCCAGGCATGAGGCCCAACGCCTGATCACGGAACAGTGGGACAAACGCGCCCGGCGGTTAAATCGTAGGCGACGCCCGAAGTCCTTTGCGTTGGGGAGCCAGGTGTACCTCCACAATCCGGTACGACCAGCAGGGGAGAGTTCTAAGTTCCACTGCCCCTGGACTGGACCCCATATGGTACTGGAACGGATCTCGGAGGTAACTTACCGGGTCCAACTAGCCAGTGGAGCTAAGGCTGTGATCCATGCCAACCGCCTCAAACCTGTGATGCGAAGAGCGGAGTTGCCAAAGAAGACTCAACAGGTTAGGCAAGCCAACCGTGATTGGCAGGGTAAGCGTGGAGTAAGTAATGAGGGAGGAGACCTAAGGAATGATAGCAGCGAGGAGGTCGCCCTAAGAGAGGATAGCAGTGTGGAAGAGGAAGCTGAGGTAGATCGGGAGCAGAGGAGGGAAGGGTTGAGGAACCTCCGAGACCACCTACTCCAGAGGATCCAAGGAAGGGGAACTGGACAGTATGGGCCATCTAGGAGGGAAGCCAATGGATCCTCTAGCGGGACCTCCGACAGTATCAACTCCCTACTACCTCACTGGATGCGCTCACCGACTGTATCGTCGGGTCCCCGATCGGAAACTGGTTCGGGGGAGGAGGACTCTTCATCACCTTCAGAGAGTGACAGCATTGGGCTGAGTACACCATCAGATCTAGATATCTCTGGTATCTCCAGTGTGGAGACAGGGGACCCATTCTCGACCCCCCCAACGCCCACCCCCCCATTTTGGGAGGAGGATCCTCGTTCATTAGGACCCGCACCACCCTCCTCAGAGGAAGGGAGGAATCGGACAGACAACCAGCCTGCCGATGGGGCCAATCCAGGGACCCCCAGGGGCCGACCCCGGCGGAAGAGGGTTGTACCCCGTCGTCTGCAGGACTATCAACTGGAGTTCCACAGTGACTCGGAATAGGTACTGAACCCCAGGCTGGAGGACGAAATAGAGTCGCATGGTCCTCCACCAATTATTGGCCACGAAGGGGTTGGCAGCTACTTCTAGAGTTATAACTTAGGATAGATGGGGGGTGGGCGAGACTTTCAAACCTTCGGTCTCCAAAAATAGGAGGCAAGAATTAGGGAAACGGGGCATATAACTAATACTAAGTGGATTTAGAAATAAAAGAAGCGTTAGGAGGTCAATATCTACATAACGCTATTCTGATTACAGGAAATGTGGAGAATAATCGTAGACATAAATGTAACTAGGCTAGTGACGGGGATCACTAAATTAGAGGCGACGGCGGACAAATTGATAACCACCTTGAACCAGCTGGTCCCGCACGAGCTGTTGAGAGAGTTGACCCTAGCGATGGGAGGAGGAGCATTAGGGATCCTCAGCCCATATTTAGTGAGACCCGTCGATCTGAGTAGACTAATAGGTTTAGTTAGAGATAAGCTACCCAAAGGTTATAGGATGATAGCCAGTAGTGACCCAGCCCAGGTCCATAACCACTATCAATCAGCCCAGGTCACAGGGTGGCACACAGACCACTCTTTATGTATTTCATTGTCTTTCCCGCTAGAATCGAATGGCCCGCGATATACAGTGTTTGATGTTGCGATACTACCGGTAGTCGAACGTATGAGCGGGCAACACCTCCGACTAGATACGGCTGATCCTCCAGAAGCTGCAGGAACAAGGTCACGCAGCACCAGGACCCTGGGCGGCCAATGAGGTAATATTGGTCACCGCCCTCGAAATGCTGAAAGAACCCAACAACGCCTGGAGCACCTTGGATTGGAGCCTTTGGACACTAGGGTCCATCACGCTGCTTGGCTTAATTGGAATGGCAGGATGGTGGCTGGCCAGGAAGTGGCAGTCACACCGAACGATAGAGCTACCCCCGCATGAGACTGAGGTCATGGCAGCCAGATGTAGCCCAACTTGCTCAGTTAGCCTCCAGGACTACGGAATTCGCCACCCAGGACCTGCCCTGAGACCCCAGTGGAAGTGTGGAGCTGGCAAAGAGACAGCACTTTATGCTGCCCCTTTGAAAAAGGGGGGGGCAATGTGAAAGGCGGGAAGCGGATAGCCAGGGGCAAACTTCCAGCAGGAAGATTAGGTTCACCGCGCGGCCAACAGATGGCGTAGGCTTCCACAATCCAGGGAGCCAGACAGGACGGACGATGAACCGGTGGCCGCTCGAGCTAAAATCGCTGACACATCTGGCATTGAAAAGTTCGGAGACCCCAATAAAACTGCAGGGTCTCCCTTTTTTCGGGGGGGAAACCACGAAATGAACGTGGGAAAAAGAAAATTTGACTTGACTTGGGTATTGGCACGAAAAGAGTACGGAGGTCGGAACCATACTGAGTGTTAAAATTTCTAGTGGGTGCAGTGAGTGAAATTCCTTATGGTAACCAAAAGGATTTCATTGCGTGATTGATAATATTATTAATATTATTGATACTAGCAAATATTCTTGGCAACAGTAAAGAGACAATAAAGGCTCCGGGGTGAAGTGATTTGGTCCGGACACCAGGACAATCCGCGTTTCGGTCATACACATTTCCGCGCGCGTCGTTCGAATCCTACGTCGGGCGTGCGTGTTCTGCTCGAGCGAAGCCGCGTGAGTACTAATTATAAGTATTATTTTATGGTACCTACTCCTTGTGAGACCTGGGCTGGTACTAGTTTTAAGTAGTTATAAGGTTTAAATTTTGCCATTTATGATTGATGCTTGGCATCACAATATCGTCCTTTGGGAGGGATTATAGTGTGCTAAAGTTCTAGGGGTCATTGATTGTTTTAAGTAGCTTCTATTGGGATATTTGGGCCCTATTGGTTCCGGTCGGGTCTGTAGCTCGGCCCCCAAAAAGTGGTTTCTCTTTGCACTACGCCATTAAATAAAATTATTTAATTAAATAATTTAACGCCATTAAATAATTTAAACAATTATTGTACCTACTTAAATCTTTAATAATTGAATTTAAGCCATTGTTCGCTAAGCCTTGTAGGTGGGAATAATACGGTCGTGGGTGAACCGTGCAGTGTATACCTGCGTAATTTGTATGTAATTGGTAGTAATTGAAATTAAGCAATTGTGCGCTAAACCTTGCATGTAGGCGAAATAGGGTAGTGAGCGTACCGTATAGTGTAGTCATTAATAAAGAGGCGTCTTTCTATAGGGTAAAAAGGGTCGGGATTTGTTACTCCCTGAATAAAGGCATTCTTTGGACACCTGGTGTGGTTTCTTACTATCTCCCCCTTGCCCCGTCCGGTCACAATAGTTTTTTTAAATTTTAGTTTTTGTGAAGTTGAAAAAAATTTAAAATGTGGAAGATGGATGGAACCCCTTTGTGCTTTAAGGTATCGATAGGGAACAATGAACTAATAGGCATTCCTTCGTAATGTTCGTTATTCCCCCTTTATAGGTAGATCATAGGGAACAACAAACTACCTAATAAGTATTCCTTCGTAATGTTCGTTGTTCCACCATTGTGGGTATGATTTCACTGAACACCAAAAGAAAAAGCATTTCTTCGTAATGTTCGATATTCCTCCTTTGTGGGTAGATCATAGCGAAAGCGAGCTAATAGGCATTCCTTCGCAATGTTCGTGGTGTCGTCACTCTAATCAGTCTGACAGGAACTTCAAATAAAGACGGACAAAAAGTCGAAAGCCCTGTCACATATCAATTTAAATGTCAGCCACTTGAGCCGGCCGCCAGCCTAATGTTTCCCTTTATCCCGTCTATCCTTCTGAAGACCCAATTGGTCTGGTTAACTCAACTTCTGATCCCCCAAATAAAAATTTCACGACGACCGAGTACGATTTACGAGAGGGTACGAGAGTAAGTTAAATTCAGTGATTACACCCAAGGTGTGTAGACTTACATTGTAGAGGTTACATTTTTGTTGAATCGTATCAAAATTGTTAAAGTGTTAACTGCTTCTAATTTTTCTGCCAAGAATAAGACAGTTTATTCTTTCAAAAGTAAGTATCTACACTGTTTGAGCTGAACTTACTGCCACTTTTTAGTTTGATTCAATGATTTTTGGCTAAAGTTTGTCATAAACACTACAGTATACTGTATTGTGGTGATTTCTGGCTGAACTCAGTCGTTTCAATTTATTTTCCGGCTGAACTTTATGCCTAGTATTTTAAATTAATTTTGACTGAACTTTGCCGGTTTTATGGGGGAAACACGTTTGGGGCAAACAACCCAATTTGTCGACACGTTTGCGGGAATAAATATTCAAAATCGAGCACGTTTGTGCTAACTACACCGGTTTTACAAGTTCTTCGTAATGCTCCACATTAGGTACTGCGTCCAAGTTTCTCCTGATTTTCATTCTTCCTCAAAGGTCGCTGAGTAGTTTGTTGATCTGGGTAAAGTAAAGCATCCCGATGTTCTTGGTACTGAGTCCAACAGTTTACCAGAAATTCGACTTTCTTCGCCAGATGTTATCGAGGTGGGTTCGTACAACCCTTTTTGATGGACTTGATTTTAAGGTCGCATTCCGCCTGGATAGCCTCTTAAGTTTTAATAATTAAAATGTAATTATTACATGGTGTATATTAGGGTGTGAGTTGTAAAATTGCCGGTGAAACGCTTCTGCCCCATTGGTCGTTCGGGGGGAATCGAATGATGGTGGAGCTACTCAAATATGCGGCGCCAAAAACAACTTTCCTCCAATACAGGATAGTTAGTCAATATAATATATTGACTAACTATCCTGTATTGGAGGTAATTCGTCATTACCGGCCAAAAACTGAGGTGGGTATGTGGCTGAGGCTATTTTACGGACTCATCTACATACATCCCGATAGTGCGTACAATGCGTTCACAACCATAATGCTGCAGGCCCCGACAGAAGGGGTGTCATTCAGTTATTATAATATAATAATATAATAACTAATATAATAACTAATAATAATAATAATAATTATAATATAATAACTGAATGACACCCCTTCTGTCGGGGCCTGCAGCATTATGGTTGTGAACGCATTGTACGCACTATCGGGATGTATGTAGATGAGTCCGTAAAATAGCCTCAGCCACATACCCACCTCAGTTTTTGGCCGATAATGACGAATTAGGTTTAAATCTTTTCGCATTTTTCGATACCACGATTGGAAGAGGTGGAAATTGCAGCCGTGGATTTGGCAGCTCGGAAACTCAGCCCGTATGGCATTGAACCATCGGTAACAGACCAAGAAAACAGCAGTTACAACAACAGAAATCAAGGATCAGAGTTCTCGCAAATAAATTTATAATTGTTCAATGTTATGTCTGCATGTCGTCGAGTGAAGGAGATGACCTTCTCGATGCGGCGTTTGTGTTTTCTTTAACCCCTACTCAACGAAGAGAGAAAAGTCCCTAACCTAGCGACCATTTTCGCACTGGGGGCTAACAGCCCGACCAACGTGCGGAGTGCAGGGAGATCAGGCTAGCCCGTCAACCCCGGCGTTTCATAAGAAACCTACCGACCAGAGGCGGGAGATTTACCTAGTGAGCCTAGTACAGGGTGAGCCACGGAAACTTACTAATTTGAAAAAATCGCCGTTCGGCCTGGTGGGGTTGTAGAAGGGGTGACAATGGCCCATTCGAAGGCGGAGCTCCTAAAGTTTTGTTACCTGTACGGTTAGTTGCCATCATGCTTTGGACGAGAGAGCAGCGGGCGTTTGCCCTAGAAACCTTCTTTTCCAATGATCGGTCAGTTATTGCGACCCTAACGAGCCTTCCATGCGCGCTTCGAAATTCGTCCTTATGGAGCGGTTTTCGGTCGAAATTCGATCCTAACTTGGGCTACCACATTTCGGGAGACTGGAAGTGTTGCCAGAAACCGAACTGGACCTCCAGAACCCCAGAAAACGTTGAGAGAGTGAGGCTGTCGGTTTTGCGCTCCCCCCGCCGTTCAGCTCGCAAACAGGCAGCTGCTCTGGGGATTCCAGGCACAACTGTTGGACGGATTCTCCACGATGATCTTCAATTTCATCCCTATAAATTGGCTGTAGTGCAGGAATTGAGCGAAAGGGATTTAATCGCCTGCCAAACTGCATGTGAAGCACTGCTCGAAAACCTGCCCCCATGACGCGATCGTTTTCTTCAGCGATGAGGCACATTTTCACATTTCTGGCATTTTTTTTATGGGGCTACTTAAAGTCAACTGTTTATAACGATCGTCCACGAACCCTAGAAACCTAAAAAAACAACATTCGCCGAAGTACCCGTCGATATGCTGATCAGAGTGGAGAGAAACTTTAAAAATCGTTTGAACTAATGTTTAAACAATAAGGGCCATCATTTAATGGATGTGATTTTTAAACCCATACAAAAAAAAATTTGAGAGTTGTCCTTTAAAATTTAAAAAAAAAATTATAACGATATCTGCACTACTTTTTTTTTAATTGACCTTTCAAATAAGTAAGTTTCCGTGGCTCACCCTGTACTTCGAGGAGATCCCTTATCGGAGGAGAAGGTAGAGAGCAAAATGAATAAGACGGTTGACTGGACTAGATTGCATACAGGAGCATCCCTGACTGAGCTTATATACTCGTATAGTTTCCTCGGGGGAGAGAGAGGTGGAAGGGTGACGTCATGTTGATGCGTTTCCCCTGACCTTGTCACCCTGGTAGGTAGGTGATTTCTCTCAAAGGCATGCTGAAGCTTCTAGTGTTGCCTGTGCAAGCATATCTCAACCCATAAGATCTGTCAAAACTAACTATCACAAAAACCTAGGAGAATAGCTGGGAGGAAATCGCTGAATCTTGACAAAGGCGGTTGTGTTCTCCCAAGTTCACTCTTTTTTGGTTTATTATTTTCAATAATGAACCTTTGGAATCGACCAAGAAAAAAAAATTTAACACCCCCTCAAAATTTGATGGTTTACGTTTCAAGGTACGTAGAATCCAAAAATCGAATAAAAATTTGGCCGTCCGTCCGCCGTACGCGGCACTTTTGCCACTTAGCATTGACCGATTTTGATGAAATTTGGTATGTAGGCTCCATTTGTGGTCTAGTTGTGCCCCGAAGCTTTTGGTTGATGTAGGTCACTTCTAAGGGTTCCAAAATCAATTTTGAAATTTTGAAAACGCCCTAACTCAAAAAATTTTGATATAAAGGTATAAGTTTTCCTTCAATTTAAGATTCTATAGAATTTTTAGAATTTTTTGAGACCACGCGGAGCTCTGTAGGACAAACCGTTCGCTCTCTACGAAAATTTAAGGGTTTATATTGAAATATATATATATAAATCAAAACACGAGTGTGAATCGCAAAAGAGGCCTAATCTCCGTTCAAATTAGAGCTGACCGAAATGCGATCGATGGTTGGTGATTTTGATTTTTTTTTTCTTCTCTTCATATTGGATGGTTGGTGATTTTTTAGACGAGTGATCTATATAGAAAAATAATAAACCATTGTGTAATAATTTGCAGCGTTTCGTTAATTGGATGGATACATTGCCTCCCACTTCTTTCAGCAATTTCCTCCTCCTCTTCAGCTTCCTGAGCTGACGCAAAGACGAACTTTTCTCCGTCCAACGACGTTTTGCTTCCGAGTCTACGAAGGTAGTGGAAGCTTTGTTTTCATTTTTCAGGGTTGAAAAAAATGTTCTCCAAAATCAAAATTTCCACTCGCGTTTCGAATTCCAGACCTTCCTGAACAATTTTGGTTCCGTGTCTGTCAGTGCCGTCCTTAGGGTGGAGCGAGTGGAGCGGCTGCTCCAGGCCTCGCGCTGAGGAAGGCCTCGCGCTGCGAGGCCTTACTCTCGCTAAAACACAATAAGTAAAAGTTTTGGTTGAATTGAAATAGTGTGCAGAGTGAAGATATACATGCTTAAAATATAAAGTCTGATCATACGCGCAATATTTTCAATTATTGGATAGATAAAACAAAAACGAACAAGACATTAGTGACTTAAAGAAAGCTAAAAACGTTTATTTCTTGGTCGATTCCAAAAGTTCATTATTGAAAATAATAAACCAAAACGCTACTTGGTTAGTGCCATTGATTGTACAATAATTTATTATTTTTAATACCTACCAACCATAATTATCGCGCAGGGTTAACAGTCAAGTTTATTTTGAAATAAAGTTCCTACCAGCTAAACAACTAGGTATGTATTGTCCCAAAGTTGTGGGTGCCTTCAATTGATTCGTTTCTTGGTTGTTGGAAGCAGAAGTAAGTGAAATTCTATACGAACAAATGAAAAAAGATCGCATTTGATCAGGTGAATTTCGTCCATTACAGAGTAACTGAGACAACTTTCAACAACCTTCAAAGGACCGCACGTTAGGCGAGGGAGAGAATTTGAGTCCCCAACACGCTAAAGACCCCCTAGCTGGCGCCCACGTGTTCTGTGAAATTTCACAATAAACGTTCATTCAACTATTTTGATCACCCAGGTGGTGTCACTCGTTTCTAGAAATTGAGCACTTTCTTAAATTGATGAAAAAACGTCAGTGAACGTTCACTCATTAGGTAAACGGTTGGGCTCAGAGCTCTGGGTAGTGTCAAAAAATTGTTTAAAATAGTCGCTATTTTAAATGAATAAAGAAACACTAACTGCATATCAAAAGTTTTTGAGCTACAGCGGTTCAAAATGTTTTCTCCCACTTTTTACCCCTTAAAGTGACTCACATCAACCAAAATCTTCGGAACTACTTAGTTGTTCCAAATGGAGCCGTTACACCAAATTTCATCAAACCATGGAAACTGGGCAAAGTTGCACGTTCAGCGTTTTTTTGTGTGTGATGTGATGTGAAAATTATAAACATACATTAACAATGGAACAATGGAAGAATTTAATAAACAAGATATGAACATCTAAAAAGATATGGAACGTCAATATTAAATAAGTATTTATAATAATGTATATGTTTATTATAATTTACTATTGATTTAATAAAAAGCAAGAAAGAAGACATTTCGTTTTTTCTAATGAATTTATTGTTTGTTAGACGAAAATTACTATGTTTAACATTAACAAGCACTGTTTAAGCATTACTTGAAGAATAAACTTTGTTTTGATTTTTCTAGCTTATTTTTCTGAGATTCCTATTGTTTTTTTTACCTGAAACCTGAAACGAAATTACTCGAAACTTACCAACCTGAAATGGGTGTTTTGCACCACCCCTCCCCCTTTTAGAGTGTAAGAGATAAACGTTTTGTTTATCAAAAAGCTTACAATTACGACTTTGCAAGTATAGCTCGACAAATATTTTCCGGAACCCCCCCCCCCCCCCCCGGTATCCATAGTTAAAAAAGGCCTCGCAAAAATGTTTTGCTCCAGGCCTCGCATTTTCTAAGGACGGCACTGGTGTCTGTGTGTGTCTGACTGTCATGAAATCCTTGCCACAGCCATAACTTCTACATTTCTCATCCGATTTCGATGAAAATTTCAGGGATTGAGCGGGTTGGCGTGTAGATGGTCCCCTATGAAAATCATGCCCCCCCCCCCCCAAATTGAAAGGGGTACACAGGTTTTAGATAGATGTTTTGTAAGGTAAGGTAACAAGGTACACAGAGATAGATGTTTTGTTCGCTTCGCGTCGCGTCGACGGGCACCTACAGACCGTTCCTACAGGCCCTCAATTCCCGCAAACGTGTTTCACTTGTTTTTATTTCTGGCTAAACTTTGTCCCGAGGTTTACTTTATTTATGTTTGGCTGAACTTTGCCGTTTTTATTTATAGCTGGCTGGACTTTTTGCCAAAGTTGTCTCCATTTATGTTTATCTCAACTGGTAAATGGGTATAATGCTGCCATAGCATATGTTTGAACCTCAATATCATGTATTCTAATGGTTGATTCTAAGCAAGCAGTGCGTTAGTTTCAGTAGAATGTGACTAAAACTTCGTTCGTTGGCGAGGTAGGTGAGCCTGGCATGTTGACCTTCTATGATGTGGTTGATTATATTTCGGTAGGTACTTACTAGTTGGTTGAATCGACTCGGTGTCCTCTTCTTAGTAAGAAAAAGGCAAAACGTTGGTTTTATTTTTGTTGTTTAGCAACAGTTTCGCTGGCTAACTTACCAGCATCTTCGGGCTTTTCTGAAAAGGTTTTCTTAATATTTCTATCTTCGTCTCGTAGTTCTACTCTAGCCGCCTCCTTCCCAAACATCAGGGCACGTCAATCCAAAAGGAAAGCAAAAAAAAAAAAAAAACTTTATATCGTAATCTAGGTAGATACAATTTTCAAAAAAAAATCTCTTTCTAATACAAGTGTTGTACATGTAGGTATAAAGTTCCTCACTTGCCACATACTCCGTAGAGAGAAGAAAAAACAAATTTGGTACAAAAATAGAGCAAAAAACCTAGTAGGAAAAGTTAGAACAATTTATGGGAAAATACCCCAAAAAAAACTCATGCGACTAGGCAAAAAAGGAGACAAATTGAAAGACATAAATAACATGTTGGAACTTACAGCTGGGTGAGGGGAGGATTAAGAAGGCTGGTCCTCGTTTTATAGTTTACTCAAGTACTTTCGCCGGGTAGGCATCATTTTTTAAAATAATACCCCTTTCCTTGGTTTTTCAATCAAAGTGCCAAATAATAATTCCCAAGCAGGGAGCTCTGGTGACCCAATTGCACCATATAAGGATGACTACATCTACTACATGCAAAAAATGTACAAGGAAAATACCAAAAATTTTGGAATGAAGAATAAAGCAAACCAAGAGAAGAATCTCAAATTTCCCACCCCTAAGATCCCCCCTATGACAAATGGAAATTCAGCCGAATGATTATTACCATGTATAACCAAGGGAAAAGTGAACCCCATCCACTAGACAGTTAAGCTCCTGATGATGCCTACCCGGCGAAAGTACTTGAGTAAACTATAAAACGAGGACCAGCCTTCTTAATCCTCCCCTCACCCAGCTGTAACTACAAAGTAATGGCTACCACTATATATGGTAACATGTTGGAGTTTTTCGTTCTTTTTCCTACAAAGTGGACTCCCCGAGTCGATTCGACCAACAAGTATAGCAATATCTCACGACTACAGTGTTCACTGATTATATATAACTATAGCTTCGAGAGCGAAGAAACGGATTCCTGTGGAGGATTCCGCCGAAAATGGTCGACTCATCTCAGTTTGTGGTTTTTAAATTTAATTTCCCTTCAAGTTTCCTCTATTTTCTTTTAATACCAACATCCACGACCTCGAACATTGGTCACTCACTGAAAGAATACATTTGTGAACTAAATAATTATAAAATTATATTAAAATAATGCAACCAATGTACCGCCAACAATACAGGTTTATAAGATTCATTAGGTGTACATGTAGGAAGTCTAATTTGTTCATCAAAATCTCGGTAGGTACCAAGAAATTCGGTACACAAGCTTTCAATTTATCGTGTTTTAAAAGGGTTCCACGAATTTCAGAGAACTCATTTTAGTTGGAATATATCAGAACCCGGAGAGAATTCAACTCTAAGATGGGGCTGCATAAATAATATTTTCTCCACCTCATTTTTTCGTTTTACAAGATAAATAATGTAGGTAAATGGAAAGTGACAAGAGTCGAAAAATAAAATCAAAGAGTTGAAGTCAGTGATACTCAAAAACACAGAAGATATTTCAATATTCTTTCGAGGAGCGCTAATTCATCTTCAAACTGTTAAAGTAATGCACCAGAATATTATATTATATTCCTGGCGAGTACCAAGAAAACTAATTTTTACAATTTCTAGTCTAAAATAATGAAGTGTTCGAATCACAGCGTTGCGTAGGCAGTACAAGTACCGGTAGGTCCTTTTATTAATACCTTCAAAATTTGAAGATGATTTTCATTTTAGTTATTTTGGTCAATCAATGCTCCTCGGGAAATCGTAGAGATAAAAAAAAAAAAAAATTGAAATTATTGCGCTACAAAACGTGTATTTGAGGAGAGAGGGGCGATTTCAACCAATAGCTCTTTCAGTATCAATAAAACATTTTATGTTTTTGCCTACCTACGATAAAAAGTAAGCATTTTATATATCTAGCATTTAAATGCATTGGGTAATTCGTTTCAAAATGCTCTTCAGAAGAAATGGTGACGGTTTGTACCAATAATGGGATGAACGTTTAGACAAAAAACATCTCATGAAAAGATTCACTCAAAATTCGGAATTCTGCAAATTATTGTATCGTTCATCTAATGGAAAGGAGTGGATTTGCGATGATTATTTGAATTTGGGCTGCCCGAGTCAAAAAATACTCATCGAAACTGGTTCAGAAGCTCAGTTGTCCACCTTACAGCCAGAACTTGACGCCTTCTGACTGCTTCCATGACCTCCTCATCTGTGGTGAGGCGAGTGGAGAAATGGAAATGAGAAGGTGCACAGTCCGGACTGTAAGGAAGATGAGGTAAATCGCCTTCTAACTTCTGGACTTGCTTATGGGAGGTTTTGACCCATCTTCCATACAGTCTGGACTTGGCACCTTCTGACTGCTTCCATGACCTCCTCATCTGTGGTGAGGCGAGTGAAGAAATGGAAATCAGAAGGAGCAAAGTCCGGACTGTAAGGAAGATGAGGTAAATCGCCTTCTAACTTCTGGACTTGATGGGAGGGTTTGACCCATCTTCCATACAGTCTGGACTTTGCACCTTCTGACTGCTTCCATGACCTCCTCATCTGTGGTGAGGCGAGTGAAGAAATGGAAATCAGAAGGAGCAAAGTCCGGACTGTAAGGAAGATGAGTTAAAATCGCCTTCTAACTTCTGAACTTGCTTATGGGAGGTTTTGAACCATCTTCCATACAGTCTGGACTTTGCACCTTCTGACTGCTTCCATGATCTCCTCATCTGTGGTGAGGCGAGTGAAAAATGGAAATCAGAAGGAGCAAAGTCCGGACTGTAAGGAAGATGAGGTAAATCGCCTTCTAACTTCTGGACTTGCTTATGGAAGGTTTTGACCCATCTTCCATACAGTGAGGACTTTGCACCTTCTGACTGCTTCCATGACCTCCTCATCTGTGGTGAGGCGAGTGAAGAAATGGAAATCAGAAGGAGCAAAGTCCGGTCTGTAAGGAAGATGAGGTAAATCGCCTTCTAACTTCTGGACTTGCTCATGGGAGGTTTTGACCCATCTTCCATACAGTCTGGACTTTGCACCTTCTGACTGCTTCCATGACCTCCTCATCTGTGGTGAGGCGAGTGAAAAAATGGAAATCAGAAGGTGCAAAGTCCGGACTGTAAGGAAGATGAGGTAAATCGCCTTCTAACTTCTGGACTTGATGGGAGGTTTTGACCCATCTTCCATACAGTCTGGTCTTTGCACCTTCTGACCTCCACCTCTTCACGAATATGAAGAAGGAACTCGCTTCACCACAGATGAGGAGGTCATGGAAGCTGTCAACAACTGAACGAAGGGGCTGACGGTAAATTTCTATAAGGTGGACATTTCGAAGCTGAAAAAAATAATACGTGTGATAGCGTACAATTACAGCAAGTTTGATGCAGTTTTAAAAACTTGATAAAAGAGCGGAATTTATCTTGTGGACGACCCTCGTACATTCAGAGTGTCCATTTAATTGACATGCCCCTCTCTTCCTGTTATTCAGAGTGAAATATTCAAACAATTTCATTTACCGACAACCAAGTGCCACATATGAATGTTCGTGACAGATAGTCGTTTGGGGCTTCCATTTGTTATCTACAGCCTTTTGGTGGAAAAGAATCTACGAAGTTCTTTCAGACGTTGCGCTGCTCAGATTCTAAAATCATTTTCTCGGGACACTCCGTCGTGTCTGGACGTATTGAGAACGCCTATTTGAAGGACCGAAATAGTCTTTGGAAGGTTTAGAAAAATTCTCAGATGGGCAACAAATCTATGCAACGACGTTTTCAAAGTACCGTGTCATTCTAGAGGGTTTTTTCTTCAATGGAATCTCCTCATGAGGTGGAATACGATACCAGTAACAGTGTAGATGAGGAGAGCCGAGTGCAGCGTGGAAGCTGCTGATGACGTCGTGGTGAGGGAATATTCCTGAGTCCAGTCGCTGAGTCCTGACTCCGTTCTGGTCGCCACTCTAAATCTGTAGGTCTGGCCAGGCACGAGGTCGTACAGCTTGTAAGGTTCACCTCCTTCTGAAACAACGATTTTGTGATTTGAGCTACAAGTAAGGAATGTGACATGTCTGGGTGTCTCAAATAATGAATTACTGTTAAGGGGCTCAAACACTTTTTAGAAACTCATAAGTGCATCGGCCTAGGGAATTGAAAAACTGAAAGATTGCCGCTAGAATCATCAAAATCGAGCAATAATTGGGCTTGCGGATCGGTCGAAAAAATTGTTTATTGTTATTTTTATTCTAAACTAGAACTCATTCTGAGAATTTTGACACCAACCGCGACCTTCTAGCGTGAGAAGACCTTTTTCTATGATTTTTCAAAGTTTCGAATGTTTATGACGTCACACGGGGTCCTGCCCATGCGGGTGGGCCGCGTGATGTCAGAATAATTCGAAACTTTGAAAAATCAAAGAAATAGATTTACTCATCCAAAAAGAGAACGTCTGGTGTCAAAATTCTCAGGATGAGGTCTACTTTCGATTAAAAATCTAAGAAAACGTCTGCCAAGTGGGTGTGGCACATAGCTTCCTCGTATCCATTACCCGATTATATAGATGATCCGATGCATAGTAGTTAATCTCAAACCACCAATCTCTAAGTACCGTTCACTACCCTCATAGGGGACCATCTACACGCTAATCTGGACAATCCTAGAAAATTTAATCAAATTCGGATGAAGAATGTAAGTGAGTCACTACTCAAAAACGCTGCAAATTATTACACAATGGTTTATTATTTTTTATATTTCTATATAGATCACTCGTCTGCAAAGCCACCAACCATCCAACATTAGGAAAAACATCGATCACATTTCGGTCAGCTTTAATTTGAACGGAGATTAGGCCTCTTTTGCGATTCACACTCGTGTTTCTGATTTATCGTCGTCCAAACTTTAAATTCTCGTAGTGAGCGAACGGTTTGTCCTACAGAGCTCCGGGTGGTCTCAAAAAATTCTAAAAATTCTATAGAATCTTAAATTGAAGGAAAAACAATACCTTTATATCAAATTTTTTTGAGTTAGGGCGTTTTGAAAATTTCAAAATTGATTTTGGAACCCTTAGAAGTGGGACCCTTTTGGTACCCCTACATCAACCAAAATCTTCGGGGCACAACTAGACCCCAAATGGAGCCTACACACCAAATTTCATCAAAATCGGTCAATGCTAAGTGGCAAAAGTGCCGCGTACGGCGGACGGCGGACGGACGGCCAAATTTTTATTCGATTTTTGGATTCTACGTACCTTGAAACGTAAACCATCAAATTTTGAGGGGGTGTTAAAATTTTTTTTTCTTGGTCGATTCCAAAGGTTCATTATTGAAAATAATAAACCAAAAATCAAAACATTTCTTAGTATGGCTGGGAGTCGAACCCGGGAAACCCCTGGATGGGAATCAGACTCGCTGCATATGAGCTATGGGGGCCTGGCAATAGCATGTGTACGATTTGAGATTCTGACGTACGCTATAAAGCAATAAATAACCACCATGGTGCCAGGACACCATAAGCCGCATATTTCGTGAAAAATGGGAAAAATCATGCGCTCACCCCATTGCCAGAGAAAAATGGGAAACCGTTTATTCAGTTATGTTTTCCCCATTTTTCTCTGTCAATTATTATTCAATTTTGATGATTCCAGCGGCAATCTTTCGGTTTTTCAATTCCCTAGGCCCGAGCACTAATGAATTTCTAAAATCTTTAAAAAAAGTATATAAATAATAAATTAAAAAATTTATGAAAACACTAACCTGGAACGAGGAACCTTCCTCGTTCCGGGTTAGTATTTTTCTCCAGAAGTTTAAAAATTGTAGCTCAATTTGAAATTTTCAAGGATTTTCGAAAATCATTAGTGCATTTACAGTGACTCTAGTGAATTGTCGGCGAAAATTGAGAAAAACCTAATTGAATAAAGGTTTTTCCCAATTTTCGCCGGCAGTTATTGCTCGATTTTGATGATTCCAGTGACGATCTTTTAGTTTCCCAATTCCCTAGGCGCATGCACTAAATGCATTTCAAAAATCCGTGAAAATTTCAAATTAAGGTACAACTTTCGAACTTTGAGCGCCGGCGTAAAATCCGAAAATTAATTCCAAAAACGCTGCAAATTATTACACTGAGTACGGTTTATAATTTTTCCATTAACAGTTCCTACCAACCATATTGTCAATAACCAAGATTATTTTGCCGGATATCTCCTACCAGCAAAGCATCGTAATCCCAAAGTTGTGGGCGCCTTCAATACGAAATTTCGACACATTAAATGGAGTTTTCACCAGTGCACAGATCTATTACACAGGATGCACATGTTTATTCTTCACTAGTGTTCACTCTTTATTTTCTTCAAGAAATTTCCATGCTGTAATTGACAAGAAAGTAAAAGTTTCTTTAACCCATTTTAGGCGTAAACTCAAAATTTTGAAATTCATAATTTTTTTTTCATAGATTATTGTTGAAATTGATCCGAAATACAGGAAAACGGATTAAAGGGTGCGACATATACGTTAGGTACGCCTGGAGAATGCTGATCTAACTGGCTAACTGCTATTTTCTTGAAACTTATTCAAACAGTCAAAACAAACTTATTCAAATAGTCAAAAACGAATACTCTTATTGTTAGGTACCTACCTATGTATTGAAAAATTCTGTAGGTATCTAACCATATTTAGAACTTAACTTAATGGCAAGAAGAAAGTTGACAAGACAGAATGATTGTATAATTGACTGGAACAAAATGAATGAAATAGGCAAAAAATGAACAACATAAATAAACGTAATATAGATATTTTTAGAGCAAAGCTGAGGGATGTGACAACGGGCCACGAATTTTGGTATATCATTTTCAATAGATAATACCTAAAACTTTGGAATAGAGGATGAAAAAAATGTTAACCCCCCCCCCCATACCACCCCAATTTGATGGTTTACGAATAAAATCACTCGCGATGAGATTGTGGAAAACCATTTTAATAAAAACGGAGTTGAGTAGAATGTTGTCTATTTCCACGAAAATAATGAGTTACAAGTTAAATCGATTTCGACGGTTAGGTCATCATCAGTAACAAACAATAACTGAAGGTACATCACAAAGAGCATAGCTTATATAGGTACAAGTGAAAGGGAGCTTGAATCCCATTGGTCGAGAAAGTGAAAGTCATACCCAATCAGATAAGTGAAAGGAGAATCCTATTGGCTCAGAGAAGTGAAGGGGCCTGGGAGGATCATCAAATGCCAATCAAGGCAGACAAAGTGAAAGGGGGCTCAAACATTGGTGAGGGTTACATTGTGAAGGGGAGACCAAGCTATTGCAAGAAGGAACCTATCAATGGTGAAACATGTTGAGGGACCACCTCATTCAGACATTTACCAGACCTATCACTCTTAAGAATCTCGAACTTTTCAAGCACATCCAACATACCTCCCTTCGGGCAAAAATGAGGAAATTCCATGTACCGTCCGTTTGTTAGATCAAAACTAAAGTTATGATTGGATTCTCTCAGGTGATTCGCAAAAGCAGAATCACCTTTGCTATCCCTGAAATCCTTCTCATGCTCTTTTATTCTTTCCTTAAATTTCCTACCAGTTTGACCACAATACTCAAGCCCACAAGAACATTTCAGCTTATAAACCCCACTTTTATCTTGAACGCTAATTTTATCTTTAACAGAACCCAACGAAGCTTTAAGATTATTTTTATTTT